>JABUQX010110081.1:0-7500 GCA_015478945.1 Trachelipus rathkii | reverse complement strand
TATATATATATATATATATATATATATATATATATATATATATATATATATATATATATATATATAAAAAAAATATGAAATCATAATGTTTGTCACAATTCAACTGACGGTTAAACATTTTATACGTAGCTAATTTTGTTAAAAAAATATATCAGGATGGGTTACGGGAAGCGAAGCACCTCTTTTACCGATTTCTACAATCTTCATCATCATCATCATAAAATACAAAAAAAATGAAATAGTTGACTACCTTTCCCAGAGTTCTCTTTTTATCCACTTTTTTTTCATTGTATCAATGTTAATTTAGAGGTTGGAAGGAGAATTACCTACAAAAATTATATTAGAATACCTAGAAAACCCGGCCGACCCACACCCACCTTCAGAAAAAGAGGAAAGGAACTTATTTTTATATATTAACAATACAATACTTTTTGGCTTAAATAAAAGTCAATTATTAATTTTATATTTATTTTTTAAAATTTGAAATAAAAAGTAAACTTAACCTTTCATTGTTATTATTATTATTAATCTTCTATGTACACGTGCCTATCCATATGAAATCAATTTTGTGTTGCATCTTGTAAGGCAGCCTCCTGTGAAATTTTCTTCCTTTTCTCAATACATATATTATTTTTCTATATATATATATATATATATATATATATATATATATATATATATATATATATATATATATATATATATATATATATATATATATATATATATATATATATATATATATATATTATATATGATGTGATAAATGTGTCTTGCATTTTAAGGAGATTTATGTGGGGCTTGAAAATGCAATATGTCCCATACTTGTGTATGGGAACGAAGCTCTCAAATCTCTAAAATACACATGGAAAATTACTGTAGGCAAACTGAATGCCAAATAATGCCCGCCTTAATATCTTAAAACTGTTAAATATTGTGCCAACTAATAGGAGAGGGCCAGATTTGAATGCAAGGTGTAGAAAGCGTCATCAATGCCCTACACCAGGGGGACTCCACGATGATATAGTGTGGAGGGAGGACGCGTCGAAGCGTTCTTCCCATGTATTCAAACTTATTGAATCAATTATTATAATACTAATAATAAACAACCTAAGCCATTAAATATGATAAATTATATAAATGATGTTTAGTTCATAATAAATATGTATAATAATGAAACTATATTGAATATGAAACAAAAATGAAATTGAAGAAGTGAATAAAAATAGGAAAATAACAAATGTATTCAATTTTAATATATTTAGAGAATAGTTATGATTTAAAAAAAAAACGAGGGTAATTAATTCTGATAAACACATACGATTTTCTATATATTTTTAATGCCAATTATTTTAATTATTAACTAAGCCTAAACGTAGAGGGAGGCCAAAGCGCCCTCCCATCATCCGAAACCATCTTAATCTTGAGTGTGCTAGGGTCTTACATGAGGGTATGTTGTTACCCGTGCTATTGTATAGTAGTGAGACTATGGTCTGGAATAAGAAGTATAGATCTAAAGTTCAATGTGTTCAGATGGACAATCTTAGGGGTGTGCTAGGTGTGAGAAGAATTGATAAAATGAGGAATGAACGTATTAGAGAGTTGTGTGGTGTGAAGAAAGGGTAAATGAGAGAATAAATGAAAGTATGTTGAGATGGTTTGGTCATATGAAAAGGATGAATGATAGTGGTTGGTTAAGCGGATGTATAGTGGAGTGTGTTGGGAACCGACCGGCTGGGAGACCGAAGAAAAAGTGGATTGAGTCGGTAAACGAATGTCTGAAGGAGAGAAATGTGAGTTTGGCAGAGGCGAGAATAAAGGTGAATAATAGAAGTGAATGGCGGGGTTTTGTATGGGGGCATGGTTGTGGCCCACCTGGGCCAAGGGATGAACCCTTACATTGACGATTTACCATAGTGAGGGTCCATCGCTGTCCCATGAAGCTCTAGGGTGGATTTTCTCACTGCTACGAGTTCTCACTGATTGATGGTACAGAGGGGGCGGTAAGGCTGGGCTTTCTTTTCGACTTTTGTCATGTTCTTCTGCTGCTTTTCTTTTCCGATGCATGTAACGCACCTTACTCCCATTCTTGGGAAAATAGAAGGAAGGTGAAGAAGAAATATATATATATATATATATATATATATATATATATATATATATATATATATATATATATATATATAGATATATATATATATATATATATATATATATATATATATATATATATATATATATATATATATATATATATATATATATATATATATATATATAATGGTTGGATAGATGATCAAAAAAGAGATGGTATAACATATTTTAGTGTCAGGAGAAAAATGAGAATGGTATGAAGTTGCAATTGATTTCAGTGAGAGAGGCATGTGTAAAGTACTTATTTTTAAACACAATAGTGTTCATAAGCATACTTAGAGTTGGTGAAAGGAGATGGTATTGAAGTGAAAAGTATGACTGATGTTGTGTTGGTGAAAGATGTTGAAGTGTCTGTTGGATGCTAAATCATAGTGAGGTGGTGTTAAAGGAATGGGATTATCCGATCATTATGTGGAGGGAACCCTACTTATTATATGCGAATGATTTGGTTTTGTGTGGCGAATCTGAAGAGAGTTTGAGAAGATTGATAGAGGGATTTGGCAGGGTGTGTAAAAAAAGGGGTTTGAAAGCAAATGTAGATAAGATTAAGGTTATGCTGTGAATGAGGACAGTCCTCGGTGTGAAGTTATGTTTGATGGTGAGCAGCTGGAGCAATTGTCTGAGTTTAAATATTTAGGATATATGTTGGATAAGAAGTCAACGGATGATGCAGAGTATAGTAGAAAAGTTGTGAATGGTAGGAAGGTGGCTGGTGCTATTAAATTCTTGGTGGATGTAAAAGGACTAAGTGTTGAGTGCGCTAGGGTCTTACATGAGGGAATGTTGTTACCTGTGTTAATGTATAGTAGTGAAACCTTTCTTCTCACCTCTGCCAAACTCACATTTCTCTCCTCCAGACCTTCCTTTACAGACTCAATCCACTTTTTCTTCGTTCTCCCAGCCGGTCGATTCCCAACACACTCACCACTATACATCCTCTTAACCAACCGACTATCATTCATCCTTTCCACATGACTAAACCATCTTAACGTACTTTCATTTATTCTCTCATTTATCCCTTTCATCATGCCACACAACTCTCTAATACGTTCATTCCTCATTTTGTCAATTCTTCTCACATCTAACACGCCCTTAAGATATAATATATATATATATATATATATATATATATATATATATATATATATATATATATATATATATATATATATATATATATATATATATATATATATCTTTCTTTCTCTATCTTCCTTTTTATTTCCCAAGATTGGGAGTAAGGTGCGTAGCATGCATCGGAAAAGAAAAGCAGTAGAAAAATATGACAAAAGTCGAAAAGAAAGCCCAGCTTTACCGCCCCCTCTGTACCATTAATTAGTGAGAACTCGTCGCAGTCAGAAAATTCACCCTAAAGCTTCATGGGACCACGACGGACCCTCACTATGGTAGATCGTCAATGTAAGGGTTCATCCCTTGGCACAGGTGGGCCACAACCATACCCCCTCACAAACCCCCGCCATTCACTCCTGTTATACACCTTTCTTCTCGCCTCTACCAAACTCACATTCCCCTTCTTCAAACATTCGTTTACTGACTCAATCCACTTTTTCTTTGATCTCCCAGCCGGTCGGTTCCCAACACACTCGCCACTATACATCCGCTTAACCAATCGACTATCATTCATCCCTTCCACATGACCAAACCATCTCAACATACTTTCATTTATCCTCTCATTTACCCCTTTCTTCACACCACACAACTCTCTAATACGTTCATTCCTCATTTTATCAATTCTTCTCACACCTAGCACACCCCTAAGATTGTCCATCTGAACACATTGGACTTTAGATCTATACTTCTTATTCCAGACCATACTCTCACTACTATACAATAACACAGGTAACAACATACCCTCATGTAAGACCCTAGCACACTCAAGACTAAGTCCCTTTACATTCATCAACGATTTAATTCCAACAGCCACCTTCCTGCCATTCACAACTTTCCTACTACACTCTGCATCATCCGTTCCCTTCTCATCCAACATATACCCTAAATATTTAAACTCAGACACTTGTTCCAGCTGCTCACCATCTAACATAACTTCACTCTGAGGACTGTCCTCACTCACAACCATAACCTTACTCTTATCCACGTTTACTTTCAAGCCCCTCCTTTTACACACCCTGCCAAATATCTCTACTAATCCTCTCAAACTCTCTTCAGATTCGCCACACAAAACCAAATCATCCGCATATAATAGGTAGGGCATCCTCCACTCATCTCCATTCTCCATCATTCTAACACCATTTCCTGCATATATATATATATATATATATATATATATATATATATATATATATATATATATATATATATATATATATATATATATATATATATATATATATATATATAGTTTTTGGCCGGGACTGGGCCGTGGCCGCGACCAAGGCCAGATATTCGTCATTGTCTGATGAAAACATTGAAAAAAAAACGAATAGTCATATTGGTTACACAATAGTAGTCAAAAAGTTTAACTAGTTTTAAATTTTACTTCCATTATAACTTTTAATTTTAAAATAAAAGTTAACTCTAACATTAAAATGAAAATTAACTTCCAATACTAAAATGAATTTTATTTTTAGCTCAACTGACATTGGGTTCGAGGATCAACATGCCAGAAAATTAATCAAAATCATAAGGGCATATGAGAGTGTAGAAACATTAAAATTTCTCAAAAAATGTTACAAGCATAAATATGTACAGTTATATTCATGAAAACCTATAGCGTTCAATTCTTACCCCAACTTCCCCTACTCACCTACGGTCTTTTCGAAACTTAGCATGCATGAGCCAGTCACTTACAGCCTCCCTTACTTCTGTCTCTTTTGTCGTATTGAAAGTTTGAACGCAAATCTCTGAAAATGTACAAACATCGAGTAAGAAAATGAAGTTGTATTTCGGACAAATTTAAGTAACACAAACACAAAACTGACAAGCAAAGATGCTGCTGCTACTGTATTACAGAAAATACAAAATGTAAGAAGGAAGGCTTCTTAGTAAAACACTATGCATGGAAACCATGGTTTGCAAACCTTATTTAGAAAACTTAGGGCATTTTCAAGAACAAGGAAATAACTTAAGGACTTTCTGCAGTTTATAAATTGAAAAATTAATTTAAAAAAACAAAAACATAACGCGTTCGTAAAATTCAAGACTGAAATAAAAAAAGTAAAATACAACTATGGCTTTTTCAAGGATGTCTGTGTACGCATTTTCGATACTCTTTCATAGATTCATTCTAAAGAAATTAGAAATACTTACCTAAAATTAATTTGTAAATCTCAGTCTTTTCGAATGACTGTTTTAGCATTCCGTTTTTGAATACTTTTCCTGTTAAGGAATACCTCTCTGCAGCATCATCTACCAAAAGTTTTTTGAGAATATTGCATGCAAGACCTTTTGAATCTCTTCCTCCAAAGGTCATCAGTATTTTCATCTGGAATAAAGAAATAATAATAATAATAATAATAATTATAATAATAATAATAATAATAATAATAATAATAATAATAATAATAATAATAATAATAATAATAATAATAATAATAATAATAATAATAATAATAATAATAATAATAATATTAATATTAATATTTTTTCTTCTTTTTTTTTTTTTGAGTGGATGTACAGGGATCTCCACAGCACACGCAAGAATGCGGCTAGACCGTGTTAGCAAACTAACGACAGGGGAAATCCCTAACGAAACGAAAGAGGAACAAGGCTGAGATGGTTAGATTTTATACAAGATGTTCAGTTCCAAGAGGAAGGTAAAAATACGATCACTACGAAAATGAGATGATTCGGATAAGATGTGCTGAAGGCGATGCTGAAGAGGTATAGTTAGCACGTCAGGAAAGAACTTGCTTCGAAGGGTCGAGATGGCAACGCAATCCACAAAGAGATGAACGACAGTGAGAGGACAACTGGAGGAGCAAAATGGGCAGATCGGGGGAACCCCCCGCGACATAAGAAATCCATGGGTGAGATTTGTATGACCAAGACGCAAACGAGCCAGAACCACCTCCAGGAGGCGACTCTTCCTACGAGATGAAGACCACCGGCCAAGGACGGGTTTGACATTCCGAAGTTTGGCGCCACGAGCATCCTCCGCCCAACATGACTGCCAGCCAGAGAGGAAGCCCCGACAAAAAAGGGGGGGAAAAAATTAAATATTGCGAGCAAAAAGAATCCAAAGATTGTTGAAAACGGTTCAAGAATGCCTGTAGCCTCCGCCCATGTCACAGTCACCTACAGGAACGTTTACAAGATTTTAATTTAGTTGTAATTTTAAGCACTTTGAAAAAACTAATACTACTGAAGAGGTTTCTGATGAAATGAAAGCTATCGTATAAATATTCTCTTTCAACGTGCACGTGCCTTATAAAGTTAATTTTTTTACTGTTTTTAAAATAGATATTTTTTAAATGTAATCTATTAGTAAGTGCAATAGTATGTGTAAAATAAAAGTTTTTACTACAACAAAGTTTGCATAAAACCAAGGGTTAACAATAATACTATATATATATATATATATATATATATATATATATATATATATATATATATATATATATATATTATATATATATATATATATATATTATTATATTATATATATATATATATATATATATATTATTATTATATATATAGGCCCCTACAAATATGTAATATAAATAAATATATATATATATATATATATATATATATATATATATATATATATATATATATATATATATATATATATATATATATATATATATATATATATATATATATATAAATATATATATATATATATATATATATATATATATATATATATATATATATATATATATATATATATATATATATATATATATATATATATATATATATATATATATATATATATATATATATAAATAATTACATACTTTACATTCATAAATAAAAATTTATTTAGAAGACATATATAAGAAATAATAATATCAATACGTAGGAAAATGATAAAAAGAAAATAAAAAATAAAGGTAGGTTAAAAATGCCAAAAGTACTTGCAAGTACCAAGCACAAGTACCAAGTACAAAAGGCTCAAGTACAAGTACAAGTACACTGGTTTTAGAAACTGCAAGTACAAGTACTATAAAAAGTGTATTTAAGTACAAGTACAAGTACTTATACTTGAACCCAAGCCTGATATATATATATATATATATATATTATATATATATATATATATATATATATATATATATATATATATATATATATATATATATATATATATATATATATATATATATATATATATATATATATATATATATATAT
>JABUQX010110080.1:25000-45000 GCA_015478945.1 Trachelipus rathkii | reverse complement strand
GAAGGGTCAATGAGACACCACTAATTATTATTCTTAGTATTAATTATTGTTGGTTGACTGGGGCAGTGTATAGCTTCTTAATTATAAATGCTATTCATTAATTACATTAATTATTATTAAAAATTGTTCCCTAATTCTTAATTTTTATAGGTTGACCGGGACATTGAGGGGCCAATGCGGCTTCTCAGTATTAATTTTTATTGGTCGGCTGGACAGTCTAAAGGGTATGCAGCACTGCCAAAGTATTGATAACTGGCCTATTGAGTTGATTGGGATCATTCTAGAAGGATCTCCATATTGGCAATTATTTTAATTACGTAATTATTATTGGTTGACTGGGTTTTGTACCAGCCACAGCACTGTAAGCTATTATTCTTGGCCCTTATATTTATTATGTGTTTACTGGGATATTCTAGAGGGGCCAATGCTGCTTCTTAATTATTAATTTTTATTGGTTGACTGGGACAGTCTAAAAAGGACCATGCGGCTTCTTGTATTATTCTTATTTATTATAGGTTGACTGGGACATTCTAGAAGGTCCAATAAGCTTCTATTATTCTGAATAATAATAAGAAGCTGCATTAACCTCTCTAGAATGTCCCAGTCAACCCATAATAAATAAGAATAATACAAAAAGCCGTATGGTCCTTTTTAGACTGTCCCAGTCAACCAATAAAAATTAATAATTAAGAGGCCACATTGGCCCCTCTAGAATGTCTCAGTCAACCCATAATAAATAATAAATAAGAATAATACTTAAGAAGCAGCATAAGCCTATCTAGACTGTCCCAGTCAACCAATAATAATATATATAATTAATAATTAAAAATAATAATTAAGAAATCGCATTGACGCCTCTAGAATGTCCCAGTCAACTCATAATAAATAATAATAATATTTAAGAAGCCGCATGGTCCTTTTTAGACTGTCCCAGTCAACCAATAAAAATTAATAATTAAGAAGCCGCATTGGCCCCTCTAGAATGTCCCAGTCAACTCATAATAAATATCAAATAATAAATAAGAATAATACTTAAGAAGCCGCATGGGCCTATCTAGACTGTCCCAGTCAACCAATAATAATTAATAATTAAAAATAATATTTAAGAAGCCGCATTGACCCCTCTAGAATATCATATAATATATAATATATAATAATAATATATACCGCTTCGGACCGCGTGGTTCTTTTGAACTGTCCCAGTCAACCAATAAAAATTAATAATTAAGAAGCTGCATTGGCCCCTCTAGAATGTCCCAGTCAACCCATAATAAATAATAAATAATAATAATATTTAAGAAGCCGCATGGGCCTATCTAGACAACTTCACGCCTATTCTTATCCTCAAAGCCAAAAATCTACCTCCCCGTTGGTTACGTTGCACCCTCTTCAGCATATCTGCCTTTTTTAATAAAGGTGCTAAAATTGTAGACAATATACAAATACTGGCCTAACATATCTATTATAAGACATTATACAAAAACAATATATATATATATATATATATATATATATATATATATATATATATATATATATATATATATATATATATATATATATGCTCTACTCCTTAAAAAACTATATATATATATATATATATATATATATATATATATATAATTAGTCTATCTGGCATTAATTTTCAATTTTTAACCCTAGGCCCTATCTGGGTTCAAAATCTTACAATGAAACAATGAAACAGCAGCACTAAAGAATGTTACAGACTTACGGGTTACAATGCCAATAGTTTGTTGAAAATTGGAAAAAAATATATTAAAAACTTCATAATATACATAGTTTTATTTTAATTTTTCATTTCTATTGAAGTTAAATTACTTAAATATACAAAAAAATAAAAAAATAATAAAAAAAAATATAAAAAAATCAAAAAAATCAAAAAAATCAATAAAATTTTTTTCGTGCCATCCCTGAACCAAAGAAACTCCCTCCGAAAACTCAACCATACACCACATTAACCACTAACAAATAACCCAAGCCTAAACACTCAGATCTCTAATCTCATAACCACCAACAACACTAACAAGATTACAGAATACCTACAAAGCAAACAACATCTCACGCATAGATAATAAGAAAACCTATGCAGGTTATCAAAAAACTAAACAAATCCCAAACCTTGCCCGACAACTCCCTCCCTTCCTCAAAACAACAAACAGACAGCCTCGCAAAACACTACGCTAATATCTCCCGTAAACCAACTCACCCATTAATATGTTAACAAAAAAACAACTCAAAAAACTTCCCTCAGATCACAACCCTCCATCTCCTTTTACAACCAAACATGATATCAGAGACAATTAAAACCCTTAAAAATTCACCAGCAACAGGACCAGACTCAATCTCAAACTTCCACCTGAAACACCTAGGAGGAAAAGCAATTCTCCTCATCACAGAAATCTTTAACAAATCCTGGAAACTCAATTATATACCCCCAATCTGGAAACAAGCATTCATTATCCCAAAACTGAAACCCAAAAAAGACCCCAAATCTTCATCCTCCTATCGCCCAATCTCTCTTCTCTCCACCATCAGCAAACTGCTGGAGAAACTAATATTAAACAAAATATCCACACACATCACCCTCCCAGAATTCCAACACGGATTTAAGAGCAATCATTCAACAACAACAGCCCTCACCTCCCTCACACAACACATAATTAATGGCTTCAACCAATCAACATCACACAGATCCATACTTACAGCCATCGACATTAACAAAGCTTTTGACACTGTTCCCACATATATCCTTTTACAAAAACAATCCTTCAATCCCTCCTAGAAAACAATGATAAAAGTGGCTCTCAAATTTCCTTACCAATAGATACGCCAAAGTCCTCCATAGAAACACCCCCTCTCACACTCCATTAAACTACAAAACGGCGTACCACAGGGCACCATTCTCTCTCCATTCCTCTTCAATCTCTTTACAGCAGATTTGCCCACCCCTACCAACCAATCCACCAAACTAATTACTTACGCAGACGACATCAGTCTCATTTCCCAACATCCACTTGTAAATACAGCCACCCAACACACCAAATACAATTATTAGAAACTTGGCTACTTACCAATAGAATGACAGCTTCCCCCTTGAAGTACTCCATCACTCTCCCTAACCACAGACCGCCACCAATCCACATTCCACCAATAGTCTGCCTGAACAACAACCCCCCTCCCCCTAAACAAAACCCAAAAATATTAGGACTACTTACGACACACATGTGACTTTCTCCCCCCACATCAACCAATTACTTCCTCAATCCAACGGAAATTAAACACCCTCCGAAACCCTCTCCCAACATAACTTCAGCGACAGAAAACACACCATTACCACAATCTACAAAACAACTCCTTAGAACAAATATAAACTAAGCCTGCCCTGCAAGGTTTCCAGCACTATCACAATCCAACTTAAAAAAATTACAAATTACACAAAACACAGCCCTTAGAATAATCACCGTATGTACTAAAACAACCCCATCCAGCATTTACATGATGAGACACACATCCTTCCCATCACTACCCACTTGAAGATGGTAGGGACACAATTTTCCAGAAAACACTCAATCCAACCATCCATGTCACCAAATACTCTCCAACCCCCCCTCACCAGCCAAACTTTATAATGATATCTACAACAACATCCCCACCCCAAAATAGGTCTTGGCTCACTCACATCCATACACAATTAACTAACATATCTACAAAACCGCCCCAATAACAATCTACTAAACACCCCATCCCCAAACATCTTCCCTACAGAAGAATCACCGAGCAGATTAACCTACCTCGCCCGGAACAGATCAGGTCACCACCCAAATCTTTTGCAATATAAATTCAGATTCAAACTCGACAACGCTATTTCCCCCATTTTGTACTAGATGTCGTATATCCCAGGATACAATGGAGCACTTCCTTCTGGAGTGCCCCGCCCTCGACGCCCCCGTACCACCTTCGCTGTAACTTCTCTTCTCGACCTGAGGAACCACCCAAGAGCGGTGGCCGGCTTTCTGGAGGCGGTGTGGCCCCCTCCAATAAGGTGGGCCAGGGGCAGATATATATATATATATATATATATATATATATATATATATATATATATATATATATAACATATATATATATAACTATATATATATAACTGCTATATATATATATATATATATATATATATATATATATATATATATATATATATATATATATTTTTTTTTTTTCTTTTTTTCTTTTTTTTTTTTTTGTGTGTTTACGTCTTTGAATATCCGTTATTATATTTATGCAGTTTCTAGCTTCCACTTTTTTAGTTGATCAATGGTATTTTTTTTCTTTTTTTGTATTCAATTTTTTTTTTTTTTTTGTGTGTGGGGTGTGCGGGCGTTTTTGACTTTTTGGTTTTTTCATATTTTAGAAATTTCCTGTTAATATAGCTTTTAGCGATGTTTTAAAAATTTCCAGGTTTAAGTTTGGGTTTTAGCTTACGAATAACTTTATCCTCGTTTCTCTTTGGGTTTTTGTCTGGTTTGTTTATGTTTTCTGTTGCTCGTTTTTGTTGTTAGGACTGTGTGCTAGTATGATGGCAGATTTGCACAGGTGCGGACTTTCTATTGACTTCACCAACATCCGTGGCTTGCACTCTAACTTTGCATCCGTGGAATACCACCTCTCTAACTCTAACCCTAATCTTTTGCTTTTGTCCGAGACCCAAATGGCTATGAATTCATCCTGTAACTCGTTTAATATATCCAACTATAACTTATTTCATAATTTCCGTCTGAAGGGTGGAGTATGTGCCTATGTAAACATAAACACTCCCGTAACACGTCTCGTGAATCTTGAATCTCCTAATTTCGATGTTCTGTGGCTTAAAATCTTTCTTCCTTCTACTACAATAATCTTGTGCTTCTGCTACTGTTCTCCTAACAGAACAGATTTTCATGCCTTTTATGATTACCTTACTACTTCTCACGAGACTGTTATATCTTCTCATCCAAATACTGAGGTCCTCTATTTAGGGGATTTCAATGTACATAACACTGAATGGTTGGGGTCCTCTCATACCGATTTAGGTGGGGAAGGAGCTGAATCATTCAGCATTCTCAACGATCTGGAGCAACTAATTAAGAACCCACACACATTCAGATCGTCTAACCAATTCTTGAGACAATCTTGACCTATGTTTCACCACTAGTCCTTCTCTCTTAAAATACACCACTTTCGCTCCTATCGGTAAATCTGACCACAACCTTATATCTCTTAATTTTAATACTTTCTCTCCAACGGCTCCATCCTGCCCTACTCTTTTTTCTGGCACTTTGATCGGGCCGATTGGGGCATTGCGCGTTGCTTCTACGCTAACTATAATTGGAATGACTGCTGTCTCTGGTGACGCTTCGACTGCCGATAAGGTAGGAGCTGTAATCGTTGATGGGATGAACGGGTTCATTCACTTCTTCGACTAAATCTTTCTCTCCTCATAATCCATGGTTCGATCGTGCTTGTTCTCTGGACATTCAGGCTAGAGACAGTGCGTATCGGGAGTGGAAAAATTCTCGTTCTCCTATCACTCTTGCTAATTTTCATTCAGCTAGAAATCGTAGCAGGGATACTCTTCGTCGAGCAAAGCCGGCTTTCATCAAACGAAAGTGCGCTAACCTCCTGGTTCTCCTACTGACAATCTTTCTGGCCTCTTGCCAAAAAACATCTCTAACAACTTCTGTAAATCTGTGTTTCCTCCTCCTCTTATCCTGATGGTTCTTTTTCTATTTTCCCATCTGATAGGCTAGTCTCTTCGGCCTCCTATTTTCCTCTAACTCAACCCTGGACGATACTGGCATTCCTCATCCCCCACCTTCTTCTCTAAGGTGTCCTATGCCTTTGCCTGTGATTACATTTGATCT
The DNA here is from genome assembly GCA_015478945.1 of Trachelipus rathkii. NCBI lineage: Eukaryota > Metazoa > Arthropoda > Malacostraca > Isopoda > Trachelipodidae > Trachelipus > Trachelipus rathkii. Next base: position 39,079 of record JABUQX010110080.1, on the reverse strand, counting down.
GGTGCATGGGCTAATAAAATCTATGAACGTTAGGAAGGCGGGTGGCCCGAATGGCATTCCTCCCCGAGTTTTGAGGGAGTGTGCTTCGTGCTATTCCCGCCCTCGTTCAACATATTCTCTATGTCTCAGCTAACACTTTCCCTCGGAGGAGTGTTGGAAGCACGCACATGTCCAACCTGAATTCCGAAAAAAAAGGAAGCCGCTCTGATCCTTCTAACTATTTATAGATCTCACTTGTATTCTATCTAAGATCTTTGAAACCCTTCTCAACTCACTTCTTAGATTATCTGGAAACTCATTCACTTCTTTCCGATCACTTCAGTACGGCTTTTCGGCGCTCAGGTCTACTGGCAATTTTACTTCTATCTTTGATTTATGGTTTTCCGCTTTTAGGAACTACAGGGGAGACTTGCGTGAGTGGCGCTGACATATCAAAGCATTTGACCGGATATGGCACGCGTCACTGCTCTCCAAGCTCCCTTCCTTTGGAGTTTCATCCTTCTCTTTGCTTACTTATGTCTAGTTTTCTTTCAAATCGCTCAATATCGGCTGTTGTTGATGGGACGACTTCTTCTTCCTTTTCTGTCAATAGTGGTGTTCCTCAGGGTTCTGTCTTATCTCCTACTTTTCATTAATGATCTCACCTGCACATCTAACTCTATTCACTCATATGCCGATGACTCGACCCTTCATTCTTCAACTCATTTCAATTCTGCTCCTTCTTTTACTTCAAATTGCCTCTCGTCTTAATCTTTCCGATTCTATTCTCGCTGATCTGGATAGAATTTCCGGGTGGGGTCGTCTGAACCTTGTGAAATTCAATTCTTTAAAAACTCAACTTCTACAAATCTCCCTCTCTAAGACACCTTCTAACTTTCCTATCTCTTTCGACGGTTCTCTCGTCTCTCCTGTTGACAATATAAACATCCTTGGCCTTAACATAAACAAAAAAATGTCTTGGAAACCTCACATCACAATGGTTGCTAGGGCGGCCTCAAAGAAACTGGGAGTTCTGTTTAGACTGCGAGACTTTTTTTTTCCTCTTCTCAGTTGCTCCAGCTATACAAGGGCCTCATCCGCCCTTGTATGGAGTACTGCTCTCATATCTGGGGGGCTCTGGTTTCACCCGGCTTTGGATAGGGTCAAGTCAAGGGCAAAAGGCTTATAAACTGTTCCATACTCAGTTCACACTTGACCCTCATCTTTGCGGCGCGATGTTGGTGCTTTTTATCTCTTTTCTATAGGTACCGTGAGTGGCAGGTGCTCGAGGGAACTTATCACGCCACGTACCACCACCTTTGCAACGCCCTCGTAGCACAAGAGGTGCTGTATCTGCGCATGAGTTTTGTGTTGATATTGGTAACTCAGGCTAGTTCGCTGCGGTGCTTCCTTCTTTCCTGCCACCTCTGTTCTGTGGAATTCTCTTCCATCTTCTGTGTTTCCTGCTGAATTTAATCTCCCCACTTCAAGGCCTGCGTCTGCGCTCATCTGCGTAATTTGCGTTAGTAGTTCGATTCTGAGGCGTGTAACACCCCCTCCTTAAATAGGGCCCGTGAGTGGTGGTGACAACTGTAAAAAAAAAAAAAAAAATATATATATATATATATATATATATATATATATATATATATATATATATATATATATATATATATATATATATATATATATATATATATATATATATATATATATATATATATATATATATATAATTTAAGTGGAGTGAAATGATGGGTGAGTTCAATGCAAACAGAACCCCAGGCTTCACCTGTGGTTCTGAGGCAAATATTCCTTTTCGCACTCGAGATCACCAAGATATACACTGAAGTTAAGGTAGGGAGTCTTGTAAGACATATGCATGCATGTCAGAGAGGGTATACAACTCTGTACGAGGCTTACTTGCAAGTCTCCTGTATACACCTTTTAAAATCGTTGGTGAATCTACTTCAAAGCTTATATTGTAACTGCGTAATATTTTGGCCCTTCTCCCCCACTGGGAGAAGATGCCAAACATAGAGCCTGATTGGTGGAAGGCCCCAACGCGGGCCTGAAGCGAATCAAGCTCGAGGATTATTAGGTAGGACCTCGCGCAAGGAAGTCATCTTAGATTAGGTGTCAGTGCCCAATATTATTAAAGTTATAATTACGGGTGTTTAAAGTAATTTATAACGACTTATTGTGCCATTACCATTCTATTATTTACCAAATTGAAAGCATATCTTGTCAATATCGTTCCATTGATTAATAAAGCCACTGCACAGAAATATCTCTCATTAAATCCACCGGTTGATTTATGTTTCATTAATTATATTTGGATGACTAAAGCGAGTTTAGTCTACATTCTCTAAGTGACTAGTAAAAGCCCCCTAATTTGGAGTCAGATATTGTGCAAAATTGCTTAATAATAATAATAATAATAATAATAAAAAAAAATAAATAAAAAAAAATAAAAATCTTCATTTCTGTGTAATTAAGTGCTAAAATCAGTGCGATATTGACTATAAATAAAATTGTGTGAGTCAAACAATAACAACGTGAAGAAATTAAACATCATATAATCTTATAAATAATAAGTAAAGTCGTTGTTATAACGGTGCAAGTAACAACAGAAAATCCGTTACCGCCTCGAAGATTTTGAGATTTTCAAACAAAGTTCCCATTTAGGCTTATTATTTCGAGCACTTGGCTTGACTCAATCGACTCCTCGAAATAGTCAGTAATTTTAGAGTCTCAAAAATGGTCTCAACAAAACGACTGACTCAAAAGACTCAAGCTAAAGGCTCCTTGAGAGGAAAAATACCCTCTCCCCAACAGATACAATCCCCCAACGGCAAAAGCAAACAACCTTCCCGCGCAAGGAAGGAAACGCCTCACAACTCAACCACTCGAATACCAACCCGCCAAATTCAAGTCAAGTTTGTGTGTCCGATTAAACTCCCAAACTTTGAAGAAATCGATGTTCAAAATTGGATCAAATCAGTAAACATCATTTTTAGACTTTATAAAATAAAAAGTGTAACAGAAAAAATCAGATTAATAGCCCCGCTGCTTCCGACCCATCTCTTGCTCTTCATCGAATATCCAATTAAAAAGAATGCCTATAAAAACCTGTTAAGAGAAATAAAAATAACCTATTTGTTTCCCCAAGAACAAATCATTCCTGACGTCATACAGGAATCAATGAAAGCGAAAGAATTACCCAGTGAGTTCATGACTCGAATCAGAAAAGCAATTGGGGAGAAAAATGCTGAAAACCTCCTCCAAAATCACCCCAGCTTTGTAAAAGAATACTTCGTCGCCGCCCTACCCTCCTATGTGCACCAAAATATACACAAAATCGCACAGTGTGTCAGTATACACACGATCATCAACCTCGCGGACGAGCTCTTTCAAATCACAAGCCAGGAAAACTAAAAGATTGGCTGCCTGTCTTCCCACCCAACAGCAGCCATAAAAATATAGGTCACAGAAAGTCGCCCTTCACCATAAAGTACCAGTGATTAACAATCATCCTCTCAATAGTGAAAAGTGTAGTAAAATAAACTTAGAAAATTTTAGTGCTGGTGAAACAAACAATAATTATATTAATAATACAAATACTCTCAACCTTAATAATAATAGTAGTCAAAATACTACTACTACTACTACTGCAAATAATAATAATAATAATAATAATAATAATAATAATAATAATAATAATAATAATAATAATAATAATAATAATATTGAAAATCAAAACATTGAAAATAAGACTACTACTAGTACTACCATAAATGAAAAAAGTGTAATCCATGCAAATTGTAAACTACTTTTTTCCTACTAATGAAAATTATAACAGTTTAAAACTAATTGAAATCGAATTTAATATAATGAAATATTGTAACAAAAAAAGTGGTTCTCTATTATTGAACAAGTGCATAAAATTTTATCCTTTTTGTTTGCATGCCAATATACAATTTTAATAGGGTAAATTAATATTAAGAAAATTTTCTTATTTCAAATGATAAGACAGTTGAAGATGGAGAAAATAAGGCCACCGAAAATCTCATACCGTAGCGTTTAAGATTTCCGAACTGACATGAGCGCTTTACGCGCCAATAAAAATAGGTCGGGACGATCGTGGCGGATGGGAGTTTTAGTGGCCGTGTTTTCGAAATCTGAGAAAATATGTTTAAGCGTAAATAAATGATTTTTTTGTATCTGTCAAAATTGATGAATATTAGTTCTCGATGATAGTTTCATCTCATTTCTTTAACGAGTTATTAAAAATAATTCTTACCATTGATTCATATAATCTTTATAAAATTTATATTTTTTTTCGGTTAAATGATTTGTGTTTGATGAAGTGAAAATATGCTTTATTTGAGATTTCAAATTTATAAGTTTCAAAACCAGAATTGCAAGGAAGCAGTTGTTTTGACGATCAAAAATGAAATTAAAGAGAGTATATTAATATTTTATTAAACATTAATGAACTTTAACAAAGAAAAATAGGATTTTGGTAAAGATTTTATTAAACAATCGTATAAAATTTGCTATCAACCATACTATCGAATATGTTTAAATGTAAAATATTTCGCATGTTAAATTTAAGGAAACTCCTTCCCATTGTAAACAGCCATCTGTGCGTGCATTGCGTAGAAGCAAAGCGAGCCAATAGGTTCTTAAAAAAAGTCCAAAATCCTTAACAAATGCAAAAAATAAACTGTATAGCGCAGAGCTCATATAAATTTATAATACCCAGCAAACCTATTTCGCATGTTAAATATAAGAAAACTCTTTCCTTTTTCCAACTTACTTTAGTAGCCTATATTTCTCTTAATATTAGAATAATAAGATAAAAATTAAAAGTGTAAAATAAATGTCTACAGTCCGAAATGCCAACGAAGAAAAAATCTCTCTATTAACCTCACGAGAATGACCGCTCACTCACAAACGAAAATCCCAAATCTTCCTCTCTGTCGCCATGGTAACACATATGGCTCGAACAACCATTCAAGCAAAGCTGACCTTCAAATGAAATAGAAAACAGCCTTCGACCTTCGAATGAGAACCAAAACAAAGATGATAGAAAAATAAGAAGGAAGTAAAGGAAATATCCTTTTAAACTTTTCGACTCAATGAAAACTTTCAAATGTGAAATGATTGATTTTTTGACATATTTGGGAACTACTGGATTAATAGATTGTAAACTACCGGAAATGGTTCTAGTACAAACAGATAAAGAAAAAGAAATATTATTTTCGCATTTGAGAGTGCGACTTTGAAAAAAAGTTTGAAACGAGAACAACAGAGACCGACGAGAAAGATAGTAGAAAGCTGAAAAAAATATTCAGAAACAGATATACCTGACGAGGCCTACCTAGCGTAGTTATGAAATGTCATTATACGAGTCCCGTTTTTAAAAATTTTTTTCTAAATTTCTCTAATTAGTGTTTCCGTTCTTTCCTCTTCCTCCCGCATGTTCCTATCACTCAGAAGGAGGGTGAAGAGAAATACCTGTGTAAACATAACCCCAGGCTTTACCTGTGGTTCTGAGGCAGCTATTTCTTTTCGCACTCGAGATCACCAAGATATACACTGAAGTTAAGATAGGAAGTCTTGTAAGGCATATGCATGCATGTCAGAGAGGGTATACAACTCTGTACGAGGCTTACTTGCAAGTCTCCTGTATACACCTTTTAAAATCGTTGGTGAATCTACTTCAAAGCTTATATTGTAACTGCGTAATATTTTGGCCCTTCTCCCCCACTGGGAGATGCCAAACATAGAGCCTGATTGGTGGAAGGCCTCAAAGCGAGCCTAAAGCGAAGCAAGCTCGAGGATTATTAGGTAGGACCTCGCGCAAGGAGGTCAACTTAGAATAGGTGTCAGTGCCCAATATTATAGTTATTAATTACGAGTGTTTAAAGTAATTTATAACGACTTATTGTGCCATTACCATTCTATTATTTACCAAATTGAAAGCATATCTTGTCAATATCGTTCCATTGATTAATAAAGCCACTGCACAGAAATATATCTCATTAAATCCACTGGTTGATTTATGTTTCATTAATTATAATTGGATGACTAAAGCGAGTTTAGTATATATATATATTAAGCTGGGTTGAAAACATACAAAAGTTGTAGTGCAGATTTGAAACAACTTTATTTTGGTGCTCACTTCAGATACAAACTGAAATGTGTTAAAAGTAAGTTCTTCAAGATTTGTTTTCATACCCCAACTTTACCTTGAATCTTTTTATTTAAAAACAAAAATATATATATATATATATAGCCAGATATACAGTATAGCTTAAATATCCTTACATTCTTACATGCTAAACAACCTGCATAGTACAAAATCTCATAGAAAATCAGATTTTGTCTGTACTGAAGGTATTTCGATTCCAGAATGTTTGGTTTGTAGTATTGCACCATGTCGGAGTAGACCAACGACCCTACCAAAGCGCGGAAACATGCTTTGACATTTCTTTCAACATCGACCGAATGACACGGATACTTTGGTAGGAGAATTTGTTGATTACTAACCAAAATATCATCAAGAAGAGGTGGGGGGGGGTGATAGGAGTACTTCCCCAGTCTATCAGTTCCATGTAGGAAGTGGCGTTGAGATTGACGTTTAGCTGCCTTTTATCAAAGCAGCGAACTTGCACATTGGTGGAGGAAATTTTCTTTCTTGCTTGAAGAATTTGTTGACATGAAAATCTTCTTATTGTTTCCCGTTCATCTGCAACACCAGCTAGCAACAAGTTTTCTGGATGACAAAAATAGGAGTTGTTTAGGAGCACTTTGAGATGTTCTTATCCTCAGGAGAAAGTTTTGATACTGTGATACCATAAAGTGAAAATTCTTTACCATCTTGACAGAAGGGATGGGAGTGGATATAGAACCATATGGGGGCATAGAGTTTCGGTACGAATCGCCAAACGCCTCAGATCATCAGATGCGGATTCTGTTGAAACATACAATCGAAGCAGTCTGTTAGCTTTAGTTAGCCACCTTGCATGGCTTAAGGCACCCGGCTGTGCAGTTTTCAAATACCGCATATTATTATGATCTGCATTTTGTACCCCTTGTTGAATTAATAAACAGATTTTTAGTAAATACAGCTGGTCAGAACTTTGATCTTTCGTAACTGTTTCAGGAACATCAACTACAGAGCCTGGAATTGGTTGAAAATTAATGATTGGTTTGGTCTGAGGATCAAATGAGAGCAGTTTGGTTATAGGTCCTTCATGTGACCATGGGCCAGTTGTCTTCCCATCAACAACACTAAATAACTTCCTGAGTGGCAGTTCATTAAAATGCAACATGCATCTGAGCCATTGAAGTGGTCTTTTAAGATGTAACTCCAACAGTGTGATTATTCCATTCTTGTTACCCGTATTCACAGGAGTTCCGTCACAAGTCACTGCTCTTAAAGTCTCTGTAGATCTTGTTCGTTCAATAATACCCAGAATTTCATTAAATACATCTCGAGATCTTCCTGAGTTAGGACTAACGTGATCGATGTAACATGCATCTGGAAATAACACTAGCACGTAATGTTCTTCTCTAACTTTCTACGCACACCTCCAGTATCGACAAGTGTTTCATCTATTTTCCATCGAAACCAATGCAGACCATACCTCTGTGTTGCAACAAATGCTCCTCTGACTGTTTGTCTCTCCAGTATTTTCTTTGGCGTTGTAACTTACTTGGATCAACAACGTTTTTTGGTGATAGAAGTCCGAGGTCCTTGGGGGCAGCATTAACTATGAGACATGCATCTCTATTGCTCACATTTGTCCTCTCTAATGCTTTACACAACTCAGGATACTGGTTTCTATTTTGAAGGTGACATTCTTCCATTTCTTCTGATTCTAAGGAAAATGATTCTTCTAACACATATCACTCTCACTGCCTGATAATTCAACTGAACTTACATTTTTGCGTATCTTTGTCTCATCTTACTTTCAAATGTCAACCCGTTTCCCTTTTCCTTTCCTGAAGTTTCATGTTTTTCTCTGTTCTTTCCTTGATGTCCACCTTTCCTATTATCATGCGTCTTGAAGTGTTTTGGTCAAGCCAAAATTCCCATTCCAATACAGGGATTTTCTTTTCTTTGGGACATTGACATTGATTACGTTCAATACCATTATGAACACACTTGCACGCGCTAATGTCGAAGAGACGAGAAAATGATTTTTATTTTATCTTGATATGTTAGAGAAGATTGTTTATTTCTTGAATATTTCATCAAATCATTGACATTCACTATTAGTCTCTTCACTTTCACTAAAACACTTTCAAATTCTATTGTTGGAATGCCTGCTTTTTTGTATATGCCTTTAACTTCTGTTGCCACTAACTTTGCTAGATGAGTAACACTGGCATCTTTGTTGACCACTTGATGGAACTTGTAGGCTCTAAAAACATCCTCAGCCAGTGGTAGCTGATTTTCGACAAGTGGTTGTGTATAACCGAATATTGCATGCCTGTCTTTATGCCTTGTTGCACATGCCATGATACGTCTTGCAATAATAGTAATAAACACTGCACCCACAGGACTTATCTCAAACGTTGAATAGTCTGGATCTGAAATGAGACAGAAATAGCTCTCAATTAGTATTAAAAACCAAATTTTGAAGAACAAAGCATATAAAATTCATAACTTAAAAATAGTAAAAAACGATGTCAAAACCCTTTTAAAAAACTAAAGTTGGGCCCCCTAGACATTGAGTAAATGCAAAATGATTTTTTGTCCCACTACAGGGAAGCCAAGGAGCACCAATTTGACCATGTTTGGTTATCCCACCAAAATTCAACCCAGCTTAATATATATATATATATATATATATATATATATATATATATATATATATATATATATATATATATATATATATATACTAACTATTCTATATATATATATATATATATATATATATATAACTTATATATATATATATATATATATATATATATACAGAAATACATATATATATATACGAGGCCATATATAGATATATATATATATATATATATATATATATATATATATATATATATATATATATATATATATATATATATATATATATATATATATATATAGCTATTTAAGCTATTTATAAGTGAATGAATAACACTGAAATGAATAATTAATGTATTGTTATTTTAATAACTGAAAGCAGCCATACATTAAATACCAGTAAACTAAGGTAACTTAACCTAACCTATGCTTACTTGGCAGAAAAGGTATTAACCTAATATTCATCGACTCTAACTTATAACTTGAGCCAGCTATATATATATATATATATATATATAATATATATTAATAATATATATATATATATATATATATATATATATATAATAACAATAACAACTAACTCTTCTTATATCTTATATATAATAACCTTAATAATATATATATATATATACCTATATATATATATAATAACCATATAATATAACATATATATATATATATACTTCTTTCTCCTGGTTATGCACCTTACCCCAGTCTTGGGAAAAGAAGGAGATTAGTATATATATATATATATATATATATATATATATATATATAAAAATATCTATCGATATATATATATGTTTATAATATCGTTTATATATATATTTACTTATATATATATTATATATATATATATCCACCTTCTTTCCCAAGACTGGGGTAAGGTGTGTGACATGCACCGGAAACAGAAAAGTAGTAGAAGAATATGACACAAGTCGAAAGAAAGCCCAGCCTTACCGCCCCCTCTATGCCTATTAGTGAGAACTCATCACCGTCAGAAAAGTCCACCCTAGAGCTTCACGGGACCACGACAGACCCTCACTATGGTATCTCGTCAATGTAAGTTCATCCCTTGGCCTAGGTGGGCCACAATCATACCCCCTCACAAAAACCCCGCAATTCACTCTCCTATTATGTACCATTCTTCTCGCTACTCTGCCAAACTCACATTTCTCTCCCCAGACATTCTTTTACCGACTCAATCCACTTTTTCTTCGGTCTCCCAATGGTCGGTTCCCAACACACTCGCCACTATACCTCCGCTTAACCAACCGACTATCATCCATCCTTTTCACATGACCAAACCATCTCAATGTACTTTCATTTATTCTATCATTTATTCCTTTCTTCACACCACACAACTCTCTATACGTTTATTCCTCATTTTATCAATTCTTCTCACACCTAACAGTCTAACACGCCCCTAATATATATATATATATATATATATATATATATATATATATATATATATATATATATATATATATATATATATATATATATATATATATATATATATATATATATATATATCTATCTATCTATCTATCTATCTATCTATCTATCTATCTATCTATCTATCTATCTATCTATCTATCTATCTATCTATCTATCTATCTATCTATATATATATATATATATATATATATATATATATATATATATAATATCAATAACTTAATATATATATATATATATATATATATAATATATATATATATATATATATATATATAAGCTTTGAAGGTGATGAATCGCAATAAGTAATGTATCGGGAATGATGTGTTACAGCTGGCATTCCCTGAGGGGGAGCAGCCTTTGGAGTAAACAAACGATAACGACTATGACTGGGGCACCTTTTCGAAATTGCTGCGACGTTTGGGCACCTGGGGTGTTGAGGTTATGCAGAGGATTTTCTGGTGTAGTAGAAGGAATAACAGCGTAAACACTTGCTGGTTTAGAAGTAGGAGGGGTCGAGGAGGGGACAGGCTGGGAACCAGACTGATGGTAATTGTTGTTGTTGTGCTCGCCTTGATTTGATAACGTTTTTTCTTCAAGAGACAAATTCATAAAAATTAAACCTCAGACTCCTTCTCCATAAATGAGTAGCTATAACAATGAAACAAATGATAGTAAACAACAGGATGGGTTAGAAGAGCGTATATTTCATAAGGAAAAGTGGTCCTCCCCACAACAGGTCACACGCCAGAGAGACGCACACAACTTCCCAGATCTCACCACGTGGCCTTGGAAAAGCATCTCGGAACTCTACGTCGGTTTAGCACCCGTGTACTGCACGGAACCTACATAACCACGTCAGAGCCCGAGATTATACACCAAAGTGCAGGAAAGCCTCCTCAAGGTTTGGGTGCCTACAATTGGCGGCCTGATCAAAGGAAAGCGAAAGGACCGGTTTTCAGCCTGTACCCTCATCCACGGGGAAGAAGTGTAAAGTGGGCTAAAGACCCATGGGGGAAGAGGCACCGGATAGCCTAAGGGGCTGTGACGGGAAAGAAAAAAATAACAAAAACCTAGAAATTGTGGTGGAGGAAGTGGATTGAAAAAAAATAGAAAAATGAGGGGAAAGGATGAAGACTGAAAGATTACATGTGACAAATGCCAATACACAAATGCCCATACTACTGCTGGGGCTGGAGGGATGCACAAAGTGCCTCTAGTATCGGTTATTATCACTATGCCATGCTTTAGATTGTATACGAAGAGTATAACACCATAATAAAAATCAAGACCGCCTGCGGGGCTTATCCTATAAATATGCCGTAACGGTAACTCAAGTGTTTGTTCGCTCTTGCGGCAAACCCTATAAAAGATGTTCGTTCGTTCCTGCTTTGGAATATTCCAAATTTTCAACCTTATGGCTTCGGTCTTCCGTCTTCGGTCTTCGGGTCTGCTGCTAATCAGCAACAAAATCAAATTCTTTTCTTTATTTATCTAATAACTCTTCTGACAAACTTACATTTTTCGTGTGCCTTTACTCTAAAATAAACAATCATCTCTCGTCTTCACATTCTCCAAAATTTAATATTAATTATACAGTTATTGTAAGGTAAAAAAAGAAAAACAATAATCAACTTTTAATATATATATATAGCATATATATATATATATATAACTATGTATATATATATATAATATATATATATATATATATATATATATATATATATATATATATAGCATCTTTAAGTATATCTAATTCTTTTACTTGATCTATTAGATAGATATGTATTTATGCATAATAACAACAATACACAATACTATAATATATAATATATATATAGATAAAAAAAAAAAAAAATAAACAAAATTTATATATATATATATATATATATATATATATATATATATGCTCTAATAACATATATATATATACTATGTCTCTTCTATATATCACTATATATATATATATATGAGATTCATAAAAAAATAATTTGCAAACACACTAATAAAAATGATAATGATATAAGTTAATAAGTTAAAGTAACAGACTAGAAATAATTAAAATAAATAAATATATATATATTTTTTTTTTTGAGTAGATGTACAGGGATCAGAACAGCACATAGGAATGTGACTATATTGTGTCACTATACTAAATCGGGGGAAGTCTAAAAACAAAACAACACATGAACAGTACTGAAAGGGTTAAATCTTAAATAAGATGTTGAGTTCCAACAGAAAGGCAAAAACTCGGTCACTACGAAAGTGAAAAGATTCGGACAAGATGTGCTGGAGAGGTATAGTGCACACATTATTGAAGAACTTGCTTCTAAGGGCTGAGATGGCCTCGCAGCCCACAAAGATATGAACAACTGTAAGAGGGCAATTGAAGGAACAAAATGGGCAGGTCGGAGGGACCCACCCGCCTTATAAGGAATACATGGGTGAGGTTGGTATAACCTAGACACAATCGAGCCATGACCACCTCCAGAGGTAGTTCTTTCTACAAGATAATGACCATCTTTCAATGATGGCTTTGACGTTCTTTAGTTTAGCGCCACGAATATCCTCTGCCCAACATGTCTGCCAGCCAGAAAGGAAACCCCGAAGTTTAGTGATGGAAAAATCTGTAGCAGGGAAGTGTCCCAGGCGTACAGGTGGAGGAAGGTACTGGGCATTCGACACCGTGAGTTATTGCGCGTTTGGCCTACTATCAGCTTGTTTGTTTCCAGGGCCCAGATGGGAAGGGAAACAACAGAACGCAATACTTTGCTTCTTCACATGCAACAAGCAGAGACTAAAGGATCTCTTGTAGATCGGTCAAACAACGTCTGGAGAGCGATTCTAGAATCGGAAAAGATGGTATAGTTACTCTCTGGTGTGTTAGTACTGATTCAGCTCAGCCAAGAAAACATGAATAAGGTGGAGGGCTGTGGCGTACAGTGATTTCCACTTTATTTTATTTCATTCTCTTTTATTTTCTTCTTTTATATATTTACTATATATTCATAAATATGTTTATATTTCATTATAATTGTGTATAGCTGTATTTAGTATTTAAGTATTTTTACTTATTTTATTTTATTTTTTATTTTAATTTTATTTTATTTTTTATTTTCATTTTATTTTATTTTATTTTACTTTGTTTTACTTTATTTATTTTATTTTGTTTTATTTTTGTGTTTCACATATATATTATTGGTTTTATTTTATAATGATTTATCCATATTTTATTTTATTTTTATTTTATTACATTTTCTTTTATTTTCTTGTTTTATATATTTACTATGTATTCATAAATATGTTTATATTTTATTATATTTAAGTATTTATTTTACTTTATTCTATTTTATTTTATTTAATTTTTGTTTCATATGTATATTATTTTTTATATATTCATTTACTTATATTTTAATCTATTATATTAATTTTATAATTTAAATAAAAATAAAAAATTTAAACCAAAAATATTTGTTAAGTGGTGCCCATGTTAAGGCAATGCCACGAACATGTATAAATAAAATTTAAATAGAAACACAGCCGATGCCCTCAATCTCTCTTTTTAATTTTTATATGGATGGGGTAATGAAAGAATTAGAGGTATAAGGGTGGTAGGGAAAGGTGTTAAGACTGATGGAGAATGGAAGAGAGTAAAGGGTGCCCTGCTTACTGTACTTTGATAATTTGGTTTTGTGTGGCGAATCTGAAGAAAGTTTGAGAGGATTGGTAAGGTGTGTAAATGGAGGGGTTTGAAAGAAAATGTAGATAAGAATCAAGTGAAGGTAATGGGTGAGGAGAGTCCGCGT
>JABUQX010110080.1:0-20000 GCA_015478945.1 Trachelipus rathkii | reverse complement strand
GTATTTTTTCAAATTTAAACATTCATAAATGTTATGGCATAACGAAAATATAGAAAAATGTAAAAAAAATATTTTTAGCAAATTTTTGAAAAATGAAAGTGTCAAAAAAGTTTTTTTTTTGGTAAAATGGGTACTTGACTATTGTGACATAGGATTGTACAGTAGTATTGATATTAATACTGAAAGGTAATATAACTGTTAAAGATGCTATAAAATTAATTTGGGTCGAAAATAACGTGTAACATATATTTTGTTACCATTGTTAAAAATCAATTTTTTTCGGAAATTATGAATTTTTTGTTTTTAATTTTATTAATTCGAAAATCAAGTTAGACCCTTATTTAAATGTTTTTTTTTTTTTCAAATTTAAACATTCATAAATGTTATGGCATAACGAAAATATAGAAAAACAGGGTTCACACTGAAATTTTGAATTTGAATTCCCTGACTTTCCTTGACCAAATCCGTAAATTTTCCATGACCATCGTGTTCGTTATTTTTGGCATATAAAATATCTATTAATCATTATTGCAGCCTATTTACTGAGTTTATGCATTAAATTGGTGTACAATGCCTCTAGCAATAAATCAAATCTTTGTTTCCCTTGTTCTGGCTGATGAAAAATTATACAAGGATCCAATGATGAGAGCCCTTGGACAGGCTTGTACTTCAGAGGACATCTTTCTAAATATCTTTTCTGTCATTTTCATTAGCACAGTCTGGCATTCAAGTTTGAATTTTAGGATATTACTTTCATTCGAAGTGACTTCTTTGAGAAGTTTTTTTGTCTGGAATCCAAGATTAATACCTTTTACATCACGCAAATTGTCTTTTCATGTAAATCAATGAACTCAGCGGGGAAGGCTGGTGAATCATTGAAAATGCAATAAACATCTCGCCAAAAGCTATCCACTTCCCACTTCGCTGTCTGTAACCGTTTTTATTGCTCCATGAATAACATGTAGTCCACAAACACCAATATAAATTAAATGTTTTCCATCTGGATTTTCTTCTTGATCTTTTCATCCAATTTTTTAATAAAACTCAAATTGAAATTGGGACCGTCCATTAAAACTTGGAGAATGTTCATACGCAGTAATGGTTTTATTCCTGCAATGAAGTTGTCTAGAAGGTCTTTTGCTGTGGCTCTACCCAAAAAAACACTATTGAAATATTCAGTACACACCCTACTTCTATTGACATCAAAAAACCTTACAAATATGTCCATTTGTCCTTTTTGAATGATCTTATTCAAAGATTCATCGAAAGAAACAACGAAATCATCACACTGACATAATCGGTCTTTTATTTCATTAGAAAAATAGGGAATAAGTCCATGGTTAATCACATATTTACATTTCGTCGGCCCCATTTTAAAATTTAAAGCTACCACACTATCTGGAAACATTAATTTAAATGTTTCTCCTATATCTGCACACGAGTTTAAAGACATTTTATCATCCACCACCTTTAATGCCCATAGTATTTCAGATCTTGTAACATCAACTTTAATGCAAAAAGATGAAACTGTTGATAAACTGGTTTTGGTTGGTTATTAATAGAACACTCAGGGTCATTTACAATCGGTTGAGTATGATTAGAAGTTGATGGAATAGCATAATTTTCAGTGCACACACTTTCACTAATATTTGTATTATTAGAACACGTAACGAAAAAGTTTTTCAATGATGGTTGGTCCTGCTGAGTTTTGATTAAATTCAAATGAGTTTTCCCTCTTGAATGGGAAACTTCGGCTTGGCGTCCCATGTTAGATAGATCAAAGTTCTTTTTACATACTTTACAGTATGCCTTGGAACTATCAGGTCCTTTACCCAACCATCCGATAAACTGTGGGTTCAGTTTGACGTCCAACCACTGGTCGTTAAAGTTAGTTTTTTTTATTTGAAGTCACTTTATAAATAATAAATACCTTTAACTGCACAAAAATCCAAAATCACTTAGTCAAACCTCAAAAAAAACACCTCAAAAAGTATAAATCCCTAAAAAGAAAAATATACAAACAGATTAAGTCATAAGTCATACAGTCTAAAACACATCCATATACCAATCGCCTTCAATCGGAAAGATGAACTTGGAACAACCTCTACGGACAGAATAGGAAGAATAATAGGTAATAGTGAACTAAAAATAGAAAGAAACAGGATAGAAGTAGATTTATGGAATGTCGTTCCTCGCCCATCCTTTTCATTCACTTATCAAATACATCTCTCATTCCACAATTATACAGTAAGGAAAAAAAATATATCAAAAATATGTAACTTGGTCCATGGATCATTCTTCATATGTTTTGAAATTTTAAAATTTCCCTGACTTTTTTGGAATTTCCCTGACTTTCAGCATATCTTAAAATGTTTCCCTGACATTCCCTGACTGATTTTTTTCCCCTGACTTTCCAGAAAGTGTGAACCTTGAAAAATGTAAAAAAAAAATATTTTTAGTAAATTTTTGGAAAATGCGTGTCAAAAATTGAAATGGGGGAAAACGAGTAATTTGCCTGGGGGGAAATAAGTAATTGAAAATTATGTTAATTACAATTGTACAGTATTATTTATTAATATTGCAAGTATATGAAACTGTTAAAGATGTTAAAAAATAATTTTGGTATAAAAAAACATGTGTAACATACCTATTTTGTTATCCTTCTTGGACAATTGTTTTTTTTTTTTAATATGAATTTTTTTTCAGTAATAAAAATAATAATAGTAATAGTAGATAATAACAATAATAATAGAATAATAATAATAAAATAATGATTAAATTATTAAAGTAAATATTTATATTATAAATATTATAAAATATTATAAAATTACTCATTTTACCCCAAAACCATTCACCAATAATATTTTACGAACTAAAAGGAATATGTGCAATTATTTACATCAAAACTCTTACATTTACACTTTTGTATATGGTATTAGTCCGAATTTGGCAAAAATTCAAAATTGGACTAGTTACAGGTCTTAGAATATTTTTATACTTTCTGAAAAAGGGGGAAATTTTTTTGAGTTATACTTGTCATTTATTTAATTTAAATTAAATACAAATATTGAATATATATTTTTTCTAACAAAAAAAAACCTCATTTGAAGTTCCTAATCACTTCAATTATTAAAAAAACATATATTATAAAATTACTCATTATTCCCCATAATACCCATTTTCCCCCATTTTACGGTACATAAAATTAAATGTTGTGAAGAATATTCAGTTCTTGGAGATAAGAGAAAATAGAATTACTATTAAAGTGGGAGGGATTGAGATAAGATATGGGATAACCTTTTAGAAGGTGCTATGGACCATAGAGTAGGAAAATGACGACGGCGAATGGGGTCCGGTTGAGGACAATCAATGAAGATATGGCGAACAGATTGCAGGATATGCCGAGGCAAAATTTGCAGATGGGAGGAGGATCCCGTGACATATGGTGGCTGTGAGTAATATTGGTGTGGCAAATGCGGAGGCGTGCAAGTATCACCTTGTGTAAGCGCTTTCGTCGGTGAGAGGAAGACCACTCACTAATGTAAGGCTTAATATTTCTAAGTTTCGACCCTCGCTTATCACTCGCTCAGCACTCCTGCCAGCAAGACCGGAAGCATTGTTGGAGAGCAGGATAATAATCAGTTGATGGGAGGCGTCCATGTCGAATGGCATCCGGGAGGACCTAGAGCAACTCCGGAAAGCCGCCTGTCTTATTTTACTTCTGCATATTTATTTTTCCAATTGTTCCCTTTTTATTATTTATATTCGATTATTATCTGTCTCTGATTTCCACATTTGAATGCCTTTTGAGTTTAACTTTTTTCTCCGCATTTTTTAAAAAATATTTTCAATTCCTCCTTTGGCTGTAATAAAAACTGAGTTTTTCCATTTCCTTTAAAATAAATTTACGATTGACTGCTGTTTTTGTCAAGTACCTTCGAGTTTCAATTTTTCTTGAATTAAATTGTAGCTGCAACTTAATTTCAGTAAGAACATAAAAAAAAATTTCTTGGAAACCTCAAATAACAAAGTTTTCTAGAGAGATTTCGAGGAAACTGAGAAATCCGTTCGTTGTAAGATTTTTTCCTAATCACAGTTACTCCAACTATGAAATCATATCCTCCCACTCTGTAAGGGGTATAGGGGGCCCCAGTTACACCCATCTATTAAGTCCAAAGCTAGAGGACCTATAAAGTGTTGTTTACTTATGAACTATCATGCAACTTTATCTTTTCAATGTGACCTTGAAGTTCTAAACTCTCTTTTCTATAGGTACTACAATGGCAGGTGCTCGAGTGAGTTGACCACTCATATTGCACCTCCTATCAGACTCCAACATAGAACAAGGGGCGTAGCTTGTTCAAACGAGTTTTGTGTGAAGATTGGTAACTCCTGGCTTGTTAGTTGTGGGGCATCTTCCTTTCCTGCCTCCTCTGTTCTTTGAAATTATCTTCTATTTTCTGTATTTCCTACCGCATTTAATCTTCTTAATTCAAAGCTTGAGTTTGTGCTCACCTCGGAGATAAGCAAGTTTCTCTTTTATAACTTTATGCCCACTACATAAACAGAGTTTTGACCAAGAGTGGTGGTATTAGCTTTAAAAAAATGGATTAAGAGTAAGGCTAATTTTAATTCATTTATAGCTAGATGTTATAGATTTCATAATATTAATTTTATTTTATATAAGCCACTGAGGCGTAACTCACATTTCCTTTAGGTATTAAATTATTCTTGTCGAAAATAATAATAAAAACAAATTTTTAAAACTATTTCTATTTAAAAAAAAATACCCAAAAAACAAATGGAATTTCAGGGAATTTTTGTAATAAGAAATTAAGCTGCGACGACCTACCTGAGGTTGCTGCGTCCATTGGAGTTGCTCCTGACTGATTTACTGTGTCCATGTGTGCACCTGCCTCCACAAGAGCCAATATAATGTTGTGTAAGGTAAAGAAATCGCTAGAAAAATTAGGAATTACAAAATGAAAAAGTTTACATATATATATATATATATATATTCTAAATATATATATATAGATATATATATATATATATATATAGATATATATATATATACTCTCTTTTTTTTCTTTTTCAACTTTCTCTTTCCCCCAAGATTGGGGGTAAGGTTCGGCTGTACAAGCATCGGAAAGAAAAGCAGTAGAAGGAGAACATGACAAAACGTCGAAAAGAAGCCCAGCCTTTAACCGCCTCCCTTCTGCACCATTAAATTAGTGAGAGCTCTCACAACAGAAAATGCCACCTAAGGAGGCATCATGGGGACCCGCGACGGGACCCTCATCTATGGTAAATTTCGTCAATGTAAGGGTTTCATCCCCTGGCCCAGGTGGGCCACAAGCCATGCCCCCCATAAAAATCCCCCGCCATTCTCTCCTATCATGCACCTTTATTCTCGCCTCTGCCAAACTCACATTTCTCTCCTTCCAGACATTCGTCACCGACTCAAGCCCAGGTTATCTTCGGTCGCCCAGCCGGTCGGTTCCCAACACACTCACCACTATACATGCCGCTTAACCAACTTACTATCATTCATCCTTTCCACATGACCAAAGCCACTCAAACATACTTTCATTTATTCCTTCATTTTTACCCCTTTCTTCACACCACACCCACTCTCTATACGTCATTTCCTCTCTTTATTCAATTCTTCTCCACACCTAGCCACACCCCTGGAGATTGTCCCATCTGAAACCACATTGAAACTTCTAGTATCTATACTCTTATTCCAGACCATATTAGGCTCACTACCATACAATAACACAGTAACAACATACCCTCATTTGTAAAGACCCTTAAGCACTCAAGACTTAGTCCCTTGCATTTCACCAACGATTTAAATTGCACCAGCCACCTTTCCTGCCAATTCACAACTTTCTTACTTACACTCTGCCATCGTCCGTTCCCTTCTCATCCCAACATATACCCTAAATATTTAAACTCAGACACTTGTTCTGGTTGCTCACCATCTAACATAACTTCACACTGAGGTATGTCCTCACTCACAACCATAACCTACTCTTATCCACGTTTACCTTCAAACCCCTCTTTCACACACTCCTGCCAAATCTCTCTATTCAAATCCTCTCAAACTCTCTTTCAGATTCGCCAGCCCACAGAACCAAATCATCCGACATATAATATATATATATATATATATATATATATATATATATATATATATATATATATATATATATATATTATATATATTATATATATATATTTAATATAATAATATATATATATATATATATGTGGATATGTGTGTGGGTTTGATGGTTGCAAGAAGGCAATAGGTATTTTCGGGGATGAGGTATTAGTCAAGGCAGGAGTAATGGGTAGAGTTGAATAAAGTTGAAGTAATAGGTAAATCTGCAGGTATAGATGAAATTTACTGTGAAATGATCCAAGGAACGGAGGCGAGATGTTGTGGTGATTTGATTGGATTGGAAGGGTTGTGTAATAAAGCGTTTTTAGAGGGGGTATAGTTCCAAGGGGATTGGAGGAGAGCGGTAATAGTCCCTTATTAAAGGGGTAAGGGAGAAAGGGAACTGTAGAAGAATTATAGGGGAATAAGTTAATTGAGTGTTGTAGGAAGGATATATGCTGGTATTTTGGTCGAAAGAGTGCGTCGAGTGACTTGGGGACTGATTGGTGAAGAACAAGGTTGCGTTTAGAGTGGTAGAGGATTGTGTGGACAAATCTTTTACATTGAAACAAATGATTTGAGGAAAAATGAGGGAGAAGAATAAAATGTTTTATTTAGGTTTTTATGGATTTGCAACAGGCGTCAGATAAAGTTAATAGGGAAGCGTTATGCAGGTGTTAGTGATATATGGTGTTTGCGGTAGGCTTCTGAATCAAAAGTATGTTATGACGATAGTGAAAACGTGTGTAAGAATAAATTGGTGTCAATTGTGATTGGTTTAGGATTAATAGCGGAGTAAAGACAGGGTTGTGCTATGTCTCCTTGGTTTATTCAATTTGGATATGGATTGGGTTATGAAAGAATTCGATGGCTTGGGGATGCAGGAAATGGTGTTAGAATGGTTTAGAATGGAAGATGGAGTGGAGGGTGCCCTACCTATATATGCGGATGATTTGTTTTCTGTGGCGAATCTGAAGATAGTGTGAAGGATGGTAGAGAGATTTGGCAGGGTGTGTAAAAGGAGGGGCTTGAAAGGTAAACGTGGATAAGAGTAAGGTTATGGTTGTGAGTGAGGACACTCCTCAGTGTGAAGTTTATGTTAGATGGTGAGCAGCATGGAACAAGTGTCTGAGTTTTAAATATTTAGGGTATATGTTGATGAGAAGGGAACCGGACTAGTTGCAAAGTTGTAGTAGGAAAGTTGGTGCAATGGCAGGAAGGTGGCTGGTGCAAATTAAATCGTTGGTGAATGCAAAGGGACTAAGGTCTTGAGTGTGCTAGGGGTCTACATGGAGGGCTATTGTTTGTTACCTTGTGTTAATTGATTTATGGTAGTGAGACTATGGTCTGGAATAAGAAGTATAGATCTAAAGTTCAATGTGTTCAGATGGACAATCTGTTAGGCCGGTGTGTTAGGCTGCTGAGAAGATTGATAAAGAGAGGAATGAACGTATTAGAGAGTGGTGTGGTGTGAGGAAAGGGGTAAATGAGAGAATAAATGAAAGTATGTTGAGATGGTTTGGTCATGTGGAAAGATGAATGTGATTAGTCGGTTGGTTAAGCGGATGTATAGTTGGTGAGTGTGTTGGGAACCGACCGCTGGGACCGAAGAGAAAGTGGACTTTGAGTCAGTAAAACGAATGTCTGAAGGAGAGGATAATGAAGTTTGCAGAGGCGAGAATAAAGGTGCATGATAGGAGAGAATGGCCGGGTTTTGTATGGGGGCATGCGTTGTGGCCCACCTGGGCCAGGAGGATGAACCCTTACATTGACGATTTACCATAGTGAGGGTCCGTCGCGGTCCCATGATGCTCTAGGGTGGATTTTCTGTCTGTGACGAGCTCTCACTAATTAATGGTACAGAGGGGGCGGTAAGGCTGGGCTTTCTTTTCGACGTTTGTCATGTTCTCCTACTGCTTTTTCTTTTCCAATGCTTGTACAGCAACCTTACCCCCAATCTTGGGTCAAAGAGGAAGGTGAAGAAAATTAAATTTGAATATTTATTATATATATATTATATATATATATATATATATCTATATATACTATTTATATATATATATATATATAAGATAATATATATATATATATATTATATAATATACTATTATATATATATATATATATATATATATATATATATATATTTGTGGCTTTGGGGCAGTAGAGGCTGCTAGCCTCACCGACGACTCCTAAGCAGCCTCCCCGGGAAAAAACGCCACTTCATCGTGACAACGCTTCACTCTCTCTCAACATCCTAATAAATTAATCTCTTCAATTGAAGGTGGTTATTAAAGACCAGAACATAACCCCTTTCAAATTTGGTGATCCCGGAGTGACCAGTGCCACTTGTTGTGGCACACGAACACCAACAAGCAACCATGCATCACCGAACATCCATCAAATTAAGTTTCTTCGTGCTGCGGCGGCTACTCTGTTTCGGCCATCTGTTGCCGCCTTGTTACCGGTTTCAAGCTTCTGCGGTGCGGACAACTGCCAGTAAGAGCTTAACAGAGTTCCGCTCGAAGGCCTTCTCAGTGACCTTAATGTGCGCACATCTAGCTCTCACCTGACAGCTGACCGACATCATTTCAGGACCGGAGAGCGGAGTGTGCTCGCGGCATTGTCACGGGGGGAGTCCTGTGGCGTCTGGGGCAGGAGGCTGCTAGCCCCACCGACGACATCCTAAGCAGCCTCCGGGAAGAAACGCCACTTCATCGTGACAACGCTTCACTCTCTTTAACATCTATTAATATTCTTCAATTGAAGGTGGTTTTGAAGACATCACCTTACCCCTTAATATATATATATATATTATATATATTTTATATATATATATAATATATATATATATTATATATATTATATATATATATATATATATATTAATATATATATAATATATATATATATATATATAATAGATATATATTATATATATATATATATTATATAACAAATTTATAAACTGCTAACACACCGCTCAGTTCGTAAATGATAAGTGAAAATTAACCTCCCTTGTTGGGTTTCGAACCCGAACCCGAAACTCTCGCTGCTTGGAAAAGTAAGCTTTTGACTCCGACTTAAATACGGTATTTTAGGTAATTTATGGTTTGTTGTAATTAAACTTTTCAACATTGTCATTAATATTAAAAAATACACCCTCATGTAAGACCCTAGCGCACTCAGACTTAGTCCTTTAGATCCACCAACGATTTAATTGCTACCAAGCCACCTTCCCTGCCATTCAAAAGCTTTCCTACTTACACCGTTCCCTTTTCATTCCACATTCTATTCCTAAATATTTAAAAACTCAGACACCTTGTTCCAGCTGCTCACCATCTAGACAGTTACCTTCACACTGAGGACTATCCTCACTCACAACCATAACCTTACTCTTACTTTCAAACATCTCCTTTCACACCCTGATAAATCTCTTCTTACCAATTGCCTCTCACTCTCTCTTCAGATTCTCCAACAAACCAAATTCATTCAGCATACAATAGTGGTGAGGGTCACACTCCATTCGCTTCCATTGTCCATCATTCTAACACCATGCCCCTGCCACCCCACCCCTAGACTCTATTCATAACCCCATCCATATACATATTGAATAACCAAGGAGACATAACACATCCCTGCTTCACTACTATCACCTTTTCATTACTAACAATGTTATGAAGATTCTCGAAATTTTCCCTCCACACACTTCTCACATTAAACTTTCATGAGTCGAAAAGCACCATACCCTATTCATTATTCTAAGCAGATTCCCCTTATTCTCATCTCTTAACCTCTCCCATTCATCCCCCCTTCCAAACTGTTCATTTACTTCACTTATCCTCCTCCGTATGTATCTGTTAATCTTTCTTTTTTCTGGCTCCTTATATAATTCCAAAACACCTTTCATTTTGAGACCTCATCATTGGCTTTTAGTACATTCAACCACGCTTCTTTTTTACTTTTAACCGCCTGCATCACCTCTTCATTTCCACCACTCACTGCACCCTTAACATTTCTTACTTCCTACTTGTGGCGTGTGGGGCAGGAGGCTGCTAAGCCTCAACCTAAGCCAAGCCTTACGGGGAAGAACGCCACTTCATCGTGACAACGCTCACTCTCTTCAACATTCGATAATATTCCCCTCTATTGAAGGTGGTTATTCAAGACCAGAACATAACCCCTCAACTTTGGCATCATCCGAGTGACATATGCTTCTCTTGCACTACAACAAACACCACCTGAAGTAACCATAAACACCCATCAAATCACTGAACAACCATCAAATCAAGTTCTTCTGCTGTGGGCGCTACTCTGTTCGGTCATCCTGTGCCCACCCTGTACCGTTCTCTCAAGCTTCTGACAGGTGTCGGACCAACTGCCAGTTAAGAGTAACAGGAGTGGTCGAAAGCCTTCTACTCAGTGACCTTAATGTGCGCATCAATGCTAGCTCTCACCCTGCACTACACCCTCACTTCCCGACGTTCCTTCGCAGGTCCGAGAGAGCGAGTGTGCTTGCAGGCATTGTCACTGGGAGGGAGGGGAGTTCTGTGGGCGTGTTTGGGCAGAGGCAGGCGTGCTAGCCTCGCCACGGACTCCTATAGCGCCTCCGGTAAGAAACCGCCACTTCATCGTGAATCGCCATCTCTCTCAAACATCTATTAATTATCCCTCTATTGAAGGTGGTGTATTCAAGACCAGAACATTATACTTACTTCCTACTTTACCACACCCACATACTTCTCTTGCACTTTTAACAAAGGGCTTTCTTCATTTGGTCCAGATTTGTTCAGTTTGCTAATTTATTTCACATTAAACTGATTTATTTGCAAGCGCTTCCTTAAATCACTTTCCTTATTTAGCCTTGTTCAGTTAAACCTTCTCACTCCTTAAATTTCTCATCCCACTTCCCCTTCCATAAAAACTAATCTTCATCCAAGCTCTCACTAACTTAATCTTACAGTATAAAACAAGATAATGATCCCATAATCCCATTCCTAAACCCCCTCACTGATTTTAACATTCACCACATAACCTCATTCTCCTTCACCACACACCAAAATCAATCAAACTTTTTTTCACTTACGATTACCAGTCTCTTACTTACACCAAACTCTAGGATATACTTATGAAATACCTCTAGTTGTCTTTAAAGAAAAGTAGTATTTACACACATACCTATCTCCTACAGAAATCCTCAAATCATGCCTTTCTACAATTCTCATTTTCTCCTGTCACCTCAAGGCACACGTTATACTACCCTTTTTTTGATCACTTATCCAACCATTTAGGTCACCTAACACAATCAATCTGAAGCTCTTACTCACCCCCATCCAAAACATTATTTCAGATTTATCCCAAAATTATCGCACTCTTCTCAAATCTCCCTCAGATGGACCATATGTCACAACCACACATACCCTGACTTTTTCAAACTTAAATTTACCATTAGAATTCTAGTACTCGCCCAAACAAAATCCATCATAGCTCTGTGACACAGGACACTCATCAGAATCGCAACTCCTCTCTCTCTCTCTCCCTCCTTTCTATACCAGCGACACACACATTTCACAGAGCACCACTCATCTTCACCATTTCCTTTCAATTTGATTCAGTCACAGCGAGCAAATCAAATTTACCCTTTCTAAATACATCCATCATCTCTCTCCTCTTTTCCTCATCATTTATTCTTCTGACATTCCATGAACCCATACGATTCATATATTTTCGCAGAAAGACAGGAGGTAGCTTACGGCGATCACGACCTTCTCCGAGGCATGCATTAGCATTCCTGGAAAGAGATAAGTGGTAGTGGATGGCCAACCCAGCTACCACAGTGCCCTTAATCGCTTTCAACGACACGCAGAACATACGCTGTGGCAATCCTTTCTAACCCACACACAGGGATATAAGGTAATGTCTGTAATGAATATATTTACTAATAATAAAAATAGAATATGTTACCTAATAATCTTTTCATAGGGTACAATGAGGTGTAATGGAGTATTTCTATTGTTATCCATTTCGTTAACATTGGCTCCACAAGTTATAAGTAATTTTGTAGTAAAGGCACAAGGAAATCTGAAAAATAATAATAATATTAATAATATTAATAATAATAATAATAATAATAATAATAATAATAATAATATTCTATGTATTCTTTCTATATATTTTCCTTTCTTATCTTTCTTAATACCATGGAACTTAAAAATTATATTTTTTCTTGAATTAAAAAAAAAATAATGAAGAAAAATCGCCTCTTCTAAGGCACTCTTGTCTTTCAAATTCTACACTAAAGGGAATTTCCTTTCAATTCTCAATTGTTTCTTTCACCAATTATGACTATTGTTGAGTTTCTCCACTTATCTTTCCTTCTCTTTTAATCACCTAATCTTTTCATACCTTTCTAACACTCTCGAGCGTATTTTTTTTCACCCTCACACTTACATAACTTCCAAACATCTACAAAGTTTGCTTATTATAAACATAAAACACCCGTTTTTGCTATTCTACTTGTGATTTTATACCACTTGTAAGTCTTGGCCCTCCTTGTTATCATATTTTCTGCTCACTACCTCACATTATTTCTTTTAAAGAAAAGAAAATTCATTCCTTTATATTACAATTACTTCCAACCTCCTTACCAGGTACCCTTAAATTAATATTATATCATATATATATATATATATATATATATATATATATATTATATATATCAATGCATATATACGTATACAATATATATCGGTTATTTATTTATATTTGTATATATATATATATATATATATATATATATATATATATAATATATAAATATATATATTATATATATATATATATATATATATATATATAATATATATATAAATATTATGATATATATATATATATATATACTATATATATATATATAATATATACTATATATATATATATAATATATATATATATATAATATATATATATATATATATATATATATATATATATATATATATATATATATATATATATATATATATATATATATAATATATATATATATATATATATATATATTAATATATATATATATATATATTATATATAATAATATATACTATATATATATATATATATATACTCACTTGCACAAAACATGATTAGTATGAAAATCAATCCACTGTGTGTCTGATTAAACAAGCTAAATGTAAGTAATGATGACCATTCTATTTTTAGCCCAACTCGAACTAATCTATATAAAATATATATATATATATATATATATCTTTATCTATATTATAATATATAATTATTATATATATATATATATATATATATTATATATAATATATATATATAAATATATATATATATATATTATCTTTCCTCTTTTTCCCCAAACTAGGGGTAAAGTGCGGCGTTACATGCATCGGAAAAGAAAAGTAGTAGTAGAATATGACACAAAGTCGAAAAGAAGCCCAGCCTTATCGCCCCCCTCTATACCTATTAGTGAGAAACTCGTCGCAGTCAGCAAATCTAACCCAAGAGCTTCACGCGGACCGCGACGGATCCTTCACTATGGCAAATATCGTTAAGTGTAGGTTCATCCCTTGGCCCAGGTGGGCCACAACCATGCCCCCTCACAAAACCCCGCCATTCACTCCTATTATACACCTTTATTCTCGCCTGTGCCAAACCCACATTTCTCTCCTTCAGACATTCGTTTACTGACTCAATCCACTTTTTCTTCGGTCTCCCGCGGTTGAATTCCCAACACACTTCACCACTATACATTCCGCTTAACCAACCGACTGTCATTCATCCTTTCCACATGACCAAACCATCTCAACGTACTTTCATTTATTCTCTCATTTACCCCATTCTCCACACCACATAACTCTCTAATACGTTCATTCCTCATTTTATCAATTTCTTTTCAACACTAAACACGCCCCTAAGATTGTCCTCTGAACACATTGAACTTTAGATCTATACCTCTTTATTCCAGACCATAGTCTCAGTATTATACATTAACACAGGTAACAACATACCCTCATATAAGACCCTAGCGCACTCAAGATTTAGCCCCTTTACATCCACCAATAATTTAATTTCACCAGCCACCTTCCTGCCATTCATAACTTTCCTACAACACTGCATCATCCGTTCCCTTTTCATCCAACATATATCCTAAATACTTAAACTCTCTTCAGATTTACCAAACAAAACCAAATCATCTGCATATAATAGGTAGGGCACCCCTCACTTACCTCCATTTTCCATCATTCTAACACCATATCCTGCCACCCCCATCTCTAATTCTTTCATAACCCAATCCATATACAAATCAAATAACCAAGGGGACATAACACATCCTTGCCTCACTCCGCTATTAATATTAAACCAATCACTTTTGACACCATTTATTATTACACACGCCTCACTATATATATATATATATATATATATATATATATATATATATATATATATATAAATTATATATATATACTATATATTTATATATATTATATATATATTATATATATATAAAATATATATATATATATATATATATATATATATTAATATATATATATTATAATATATATATATTATATATATATGATTTGGTTGTGTAACAAATCAGAAGAGAGTTTGAGAGGATTGGTACAGGGATTTGACAGTGTGAAAAAGGAGGGGTTTGAAAATAAATGTAGATAAAAGTAAGGTTATGGAAGAAGGTGAGGAGAGTCTGCGATGTGAAGTCATGTTAGATGGTGAGCAACTAGAACAAGTGTCTTTAACTATTTAGAATATATGCTGGATGAAAAGGGAACGGATGATGCAGAGTGAGTAGGAAAGTTGTGAATGGTAGGAAGGTGGCTGGTCCAATTAAATCCCTAAGTCTTAAGTGCGCTAAGGTTTTGCATGAGGGTATGTTCTTGTCTGTGTTAGGTGTGAGAAGAATTGATAAAATGAGAAATAAATGCATTAGGGAATTGTGTGGTGTGAAGAAAGTCGGAAATTAGAGAATAAACGAGAGTACATTGATGGGTTTGGTCATATGGAAAGGATGGATGGATGATAGTCGGTTGGTTAAGCGGATGTATAGTGGCGAGTGTCTGGAAGCGGCTGGGAAACCGAAGAAAAAGTGAATTGAGTCAGTAAAGGAATGCCTGAAGGAGAGGAATGTGAGTATGGTAGAGGCGAGAAGAAAGGTGCATAACAGGAGTGAATGCCAGGGTTTCGTGAGGGGTTATGGTTGTGGGCTTTGTCCAGGTGATATATCCCACATTGACGAGATACCAACCAAGTGAAGATTCCTTTGCCGTCTCATGAAACCTTAGGGTGGATTTTTCTGACTGCTATGTTCTCACTAAAGGATATAAAGGGGACAGTAAAGGAGCTTCTTTTCGACTTGCGTCATGTTCGTTCAACTACTTTCTGTTCAGTGTTTGCTACGCACCGCGCCCTCAATCTGGGAAGGGAAGGTAGAGGAGAAGAATATTATATTATATATATGTTATATATATATATATATATATATATATATATATATATATATATATATATATATATATATATATATATATATATATATATATATATATTATATATATATATATATATATATATATAAATCATATAACCTATATATACCCAAAGGCCACAGAAAATCCTATAACTCCAAACTCTCCCCTGAAATCAGCCAACTCATTAAACAAAGAAACTCCCTTCGAAAACTTAGACCATATACCCCACTCATCACTAACCAAATAACAAACCTCAATACCCAAATCACCAACCTCATAACCACCAACACCACCAATAAGTTTTCAGAATACTTACAATCCAACATCTCACGCATTGATAATAAGAAAACCTGGCAAGTCATCAAAAAATTAAATAACTCCCGAAACAACCCCCTCCCTCCCACGAATCCCCCTCCTTACCTGATAACTCCCTCCCTTCTCCAAAACAACAATCAGACCAACTAGCAAAACATTATGCTAACATTTCTCGCAAACCAACCCACCCCAATAACAGGAAAATAAAAAAAACTACTCAGAAAACTCCCCTTAGACCACAACCCCCCCACCCCCTTTTACAACTGAAAGGATAACAGAAACCATCAAAACTCTCAAAAATTCTCCAGCTACAGGACCAGACTCAATCTCTAACCTACATCTAAAACACCTCGGTGAAAAGGCACTTCTCCTTATATCACAGAAATCTTCAACAAATCCTGGCAACTTAACTATATACCCTCAATCTGGAAACAAGCATTTATACTCCCAAAACTCAAACCTAAAAAAGACCCCAACTCCCCCTCCTCTTACCGCCCAATTTCTCTCCTCTCCTCCATCAGTAAACTGCTGGAGAAACTAATATCCCTACACAACAATCTACCAAACTATCCAACATACGCAGATGATGTTCTCATTTCCAACATCCAGATGTAAAATATTTAGACCACTCATACACCCAAGATATTTACAACAATTAGAAACTTGGTTACTCTCCAACAGAATGACCGCCTCCCCCCTCAAATCCTCTATCACCCTCCTAACCACCGACCGCCACCAATCTTCACTCCACCCAATAGTTTTCCTGAACAATAATCCCCTCCCCCTAAACAAAACCTCAAAAATATTAGGACTTACCTATGACACACACACATGACGTTCTCCCCCCACATCGACCAAATCCACCTCATTCAACCAACGGAAAACTAAAGACCCTCCGAACCTATCTCAACATCACTTAGCGACAGGGAAAACACACCCTTGACCACCACTTATAAACAACTCCTTAGAACTAATATAAACTATGCTTCCCCCGCATGGTTCCCAGCACTATCAAAATCCAACTCAAAAAAATTACAAAAAACACAAAAAATAAATCACACAAAACACCGCCCTTAGAATTATCACTGGATGCACTAAAACTACCCCCATCCAACATTTACATGACGAGACTTACATTCTTCCTATCTCCACCCACCTGGAGATGGTGGGGACTCAATTCTGCCAGAAACCCTAAATCCAAACCCACCCATGTCACCAAATATTCTCCAACTCCTCCCGACACAGACTAAAATCCCCATCCTTCTCACCAGCTAAATTTCACAATGACATCTACAATATTTCCCCTCCTCCTCCCAATAAGTCATGGCTTACACATATCCATTACACAACTAACTAACACGTACCTACAAAACCGCCCCAATAACAATTTACTTAAACACCCCCTCCCCAAAACTCTCCCCAATAGAAGAAACGCTGTCCAAGAGGCCAAATGACCTCGCCCGGAGCTGCGATCAGGTCGACCCCCAAAACTATTACCAATATATAAATATATTTAAACTAGGACCAATGTTACCTCCCCCAACTGCACCCAGATGTCCCACATAGAGCGGTGGCCGGCTTCTGGAAAGAGTGTGGCCTCCAATTGAGGGTGGGCCAGGGGCAGAAGAAGAAGGAAAGAAAGTAAGATATATATATATATATATATATATATATATTATATACCTAATATATATATATATATATATATATATATTATAATAATATATATATATATATATATTATACTATATATATATATATATATATATATATATATATATTATATATATATAATATATATACACGTAGTGATATATATATATATATATAATAAACTATATATATATATATATAGTATATATATATATATATAATATATATATATAATAATATATATATATATATATATATATATATATATATATATTATATATAATATATAGTATATTATATATATATATTATATATATCTTTTTTCTGCATATATATATTATATATATATATATATTCTTCTTGCTGATATAATATATATATATATATATATTATATATATATATATATAATATATAATTATATATATATATATATATATATATAATATACTACCAATTGAACTTTTGCATGCTTAATATTATATAAAACTCACCTATAAACAATATATGATGTATTCTGGACTCACGCTCACCGAGTTCTCTTTTAACTTCACTCCCTCATTTCAGATCATTCGTCAACATTGTTGGCCGACTTGCCTTCATATAGTTATGCTGACCACTACTAAGACGGGACTCGAATAGACATTCGTGATGCATCTTTAATCTGCATGCTGTTATCATGATTTTAAAAATAATACTGAAGTTTCCGTCTACATTCGAATCATCCTGTTATAATAAAATTAATATAATAAATTAATAATAATAATAATTAATAATAATAATAATAATTAATAATTAATAATAATAAAACAAACTTGCATTTTTATATTTTACAGCCATTAACACTTAGAAAACAATTTATATATCAGATTCAGCGGAGTCCAAAATGTGCGCATGATGCCAACACTGACTCTACCTCTTTACTGAAATAAACCCTTGGAATTTGCGAATAATAAGACTGAAAAGGGATAAATATATGGGTCCATGTGACAAGCAGGGCTGGTAGAAAAATGCGAATCAGGGAATAGGTAAATTTATTGGATTAAAAAATAGAATGGTTCCGGTTTGAATGTCTTTTGCGAATCAAAATCAGAATTAGAGAATGATTTGAAAACTCTATGAATTGAAGCCTGAATCTGAGCCCTGAATCACAGAATTATTTAATTTGATTGATCTGAAATAGAATCAGAATCGGCGGTGATATTCTCTAGAATTGCGACGTCAAAAATTATGGTTTGAAAACTATGTTAAGAATTGGGTCAGTAATTTGGATCTTAAACTACTCCGAATCCGTCAAATGGCCGTTAGTTTCACTATAAATGCGCGACAAAATCTTGCAGTACAACAACTGCATGTGAAAACGATCAAATGAAAAGCCTACCAAAATACAAATTAATATTATGTATAATAAATACAAAATTAAAAATTTGCTTACATTTCGCAACAAGTGAATAACGAGGCATAAACATTTATTTATTTTGAGTTACTTATGGATTGATGTTTTTAAAGAAGGGTTATCAGTTCGATTATTAACGTTTTTATTGTATTTTTTTTAAACTTTGTACTAAAAAATATATATATAAAGAAAAAAAATATCAAACAATGTTAGCTATAAAATTCGAGAGTGACAGTTTTTTTTTAGCTTTATACCAATTTTAAAACATACAATTTCAAGTTCAAGTTTGTTCTCAATTATACGAGCATCAGGAAAAAACCACTTGTTAATTTGTTGAAATTAAGAGAATAAAGTAAGAAAAAAACCATGATTATTACTGACTGCAAGTCCAGTTTGGTATTTTAAATAAGTCCGCACACTAATTGTTTTAATATTTCCTTTAGAAAATTAAGTGGTAATTTTTAATTGCCAAATTGGAAAAAGTGTTTAAACAGTCAAGGATGAAGTAGCATGATCTCAAATAGGAGAAAAATCAGAAAACGCAAGATCCTAAATAGGTTGAAAAACTGAAAACCATAATAGAGTAGCATAAACCCCTCTCTAGTTGGAATCAGGATTTTTTTAAAGCCATTCCACAGTTTCAAACGCCAACTTCAAAAACATTTTCAAAGGAAACTTGAAAAATTGTTGTGAAAATGTTACACCGCTTGGCAACCGTTATTTGGAATGTCAAAATGCGTCTAGAAATTCCATAATATTTTCAGTTAAATGATTAGGAGTCAGTGAATGAGTCACAAATGGAATGCTTCTTTACACAACTAAGCCCTTCCGTAAAGAGTGAAGTAACAATGACAAATAAAAATCGTGAACGAAATTGCAAACTGATCAAGAGGAAATCATCATCATCATCATCATCACCCACCTCTTTCCCAAGACTGGATCGTCTC
>JABUQX010110079.1:10000-50074 GCA_015478945.1 Trachelipus rathkii | reverse complement strand
ATTCATACCAATTGATAAGTAAATCTAATCATGTAAAGGACAGAAAGAAAATTAAGTTTCAACCTTCTCTGTTATAGATTAATAAAAAATAAGACTTGAGGAAGGAATTAAAACAAATATTTCCCTAACAATCTAAAAATACAATTCCGCTAAATAATGACTGAAGATGCAGTTATGACTTTGAAAAAAATCTTTTTTTGCTTAGAAAAAAAAAACGAAGACTACTAATTAAAAATGATGCTGGGATATAATAAAAATAAATTTTCTGGTTACAAAGAATAATACATAATCATAACACTGAGAATTTACTGGGGGATTGAGAAAGAACAAATTAATATTAATATTATTAACCGGATTTCATGTGCTAATGAATAATCATGAAAACCAGAAAAGATTGCTATTAATGATAAGAACTTATAAATGAATTGTTGTTGACATATAAAGTTTTAAAAATCTAAAGACACATAGCGACATGATAAATATTGCTAGAAGAGAAAATAATTGAAGAAGATAATTAAAAAGAAATAAATCTATATTTTTATAGATATATAGATGTTCGAAAACTTAAGTTATAAAAAAGTTTGGGAATAAAGGTAAGTCAAAAGAAAAGAACCATTATAGTAATGCAGAAAAAAAGAAAGAAAAAGAAAAGGGGCGAAAAAAGTGTGGGGAGTAGGGGAAGCAATGATATAGAGGTGAAGGAGATTAATTAAAGAAAGCAAAGACGATCGACGTGAAATATCTAAATAGAACATTTATCTTTTTCAATAAAGAAGTAAGCGAAATTCATATGCACTCTAAAGAAATTAAAATCAAGAAAATGATTGTGGCTATTGAAGAATCTCTGCAAAATCGTTCAAATTCAGATAACAGTAAAATTGGAGATATTAGTTCTATTAAACAAAAATTGCATCTAGTGGATTAACTGTGAGAAAGAATTTTACAATATATAATAGATGACACACAAAAATATAATAAAAATGCGCTTTTTCTGTTTATTGGAAAAAAACCCCAGAATATAAAATATAAAAGAAATATATATTTGGCCTCTTTGTACCTGTAAACATCAAAGGAAAGAGTGTTGATTTAAAAATCAATGTATTAGAGGGTGATATACCTTTATTATTACGTAAACATCAACAATTGAAAAGATATGAAATAAAAAATACAATTTGAACAACAACCAAACAAAGAAGGACTCGTATTTAAGTTTTTAAAAGTTAGACATGATAATGAAAGAATAGTGAGGACATTGCCTGCATACATTGAATAGAAAACAAAAGGAAAACATGTTGGATTAGTCAATTAAAAGAAAATCTATAAAAGAAAAGATAGAAAGAAAAATTAAAAGTCTCGAAAAAAACTTTACTTTGTGCAATAGAAAAAATCTATTTTTGTAAAACAATAAAAGATGCTAATCAAAAAACTAAATAAAAGAAGAGATTATTTCGCGGAAATAAGTAAGAAAAGAATTGGACAGCAAAATTGTGACATAAAAAGAAATGCGAAATATGGTTAAAAAAAATATAAGAAAACCCCACCAAGACCTGTATAGTAGCGTTTGCCAGATTAGCAAATAATTTAATGTGAACTAATTCAAACCTAGATGTGGCCGGAGAATTGAAAAAATTTATTGGAGTTAATAATATGTGAATAAACAAGATATACACATGCAGTATGGTTAAAAAATAAAACCAGTAAAGAAATAATAGAAAGGCTTTGATAAAAAAAAATGGATTAATATTTGAATCCTAAGAGTATTATAGGTCTGATGCAGGCAGAGAATTTCACAACAAGATATGGAAAACTTTTAGACAATGTCACACTAAATATCAAATATTAATTGCGTTTGGGTGTGTTCTTAACGAAAGTACAGCGGAATATCAAATTAATGAGCAGTTACAGCAGCAGAAAGCCCATGACAGAAAGTAAGTTTATCTGCTTGAGAAAAAACTGATTCATAAACTCGTAAATATACAAGTTAAAAACAAAGAAGGACACGATAAAAAGAAAATAGCATGCATGGCGCAGTTTTTGCCTAGAATGATGAGATTGATGCAAATTAACAAATTATTTGGATATGCTTCCTAACCAACTTTTTGAAAAAAGAAAGAAACAAGTACATACCAAACAGAATAATCTGTGATAGAGCATATAATTATGCAGTAAAAGAGAGAGATTATTGATACAGATTCAAGAAGTTATTTAGCTACTATTTTACATGCTACCAAAGAATACATAGAAAAAGAAAGTTTCAGAAAAAAAGAAGTTGCATTGAGAAGTCAAATAATAGAACACATTTCAAAGACAATATAAATATACTTGTGAAGTAAACAATACAAAAAGAAACATTGATAAAGAATGAGAGGACCAGCTAAAATAATGAGTGTACAAGAAAAAAAACCATCTATAAAAACTATATTATGTTTTAAGAACTGTATCAAAAGTTCATTCAACAAGAATTCAAAAAAGTAAATTAAATGAAAATAATAATGAACTTGCAACAATAGAAAAAAATTCTTATGCAAAGCAAAAGAGAAATAGAAAACATTATAATAATTTAAATGAGGAAATTGTAATGATACCAGACAGAAAAATAGGTCAAACATCATATGTATGATGATGAACTATAATGAAAATAAGAAAGCAAACATGAAGAAATGAAGAAGCAAGAAACAGAAAATGAATAACAGTCAATTATGAATATGAAGAAATTGATCCAAAAATGTGAAAACTGGTAAATGCTCATGAAATAAATAATTAGGATATTTTCATATATAAGGCCGTATTTATTTCGTACAGTATTTAAAAGGAAATACTTTTATTTAATTAAATAAAATCGCTTATAAAAACATTACACTTTTAATATCTCAGTTTTTTTGTTATGAAAACTTTTCAAACATGGAAATTAAAGTCATCAAACTTTACAAGAATCGAGAAATAAATTAGCAATTTCCTTAAAACAAATACTCAAGTAATTGGCATACTTTTAATATCGATAATCATGCAAACAAGTTATATATAATCATGTAATTCAATATTGAATAGTCGAAGAAATAAACTTAAGCATAAATAAAAACATCGAAACAATAGAAATCTCTGAAAATAAATACAACAGTGAAAGAGCCAATATTTGTAAGATGGGGGGGGCGTAATTAGTGAAATATTAAATGCAGAAATAACAAGCAAAAAATTATAACCCTTACGATATAGTAGCCTCCTAAAGCATATGAAGAAAAAGTGGAGAGAAAAAACAGATGCCGACCAAACAGCTATCAACTGATAGCATTGAAAAATATACTATACCATAGCTCAGAAAAGAAATGGCGAAACAATATAAATGCTATTGATCATTATCAGCAGTCATACTTACAAGAGCTATACAATAACAAGAAATAGTTATATACTAAGAACCTTCACCAGAATTCACACATCATTAAACTTTGAGACTGAATAAACCGTATATGGAATTACAAATCTGCTCTCCATGAATGTGGTATTTATCATTGAAAAAACATATTAATTAAGTTTGGTTTTTAAAACAAGGTAAAATGAACCAACACTATTTATAATGCAAAGATTCAATAATAATAGACGCGCAGTTATTAGACCACATGTAGATGAATTTTAGATAGGAAGTAAAAAATTGAAAACAATATAATAAATAAATTAAAAAGATATCTGATTTTAAATAGGAGAAAGTAGTTCAGAATCATTTAAATATTTAGGAGTTCAATTATGTCAGAAAGAAAATAATAATGAGAGCAAAATAATAATAAAAAAGATCTCACAATTTAAGAAAATAAAAACAAAAGAACATAGAAAACTCTAAATAAAAAAGAAGTAATAGAATACCAACAATTAATAGGTTAATTCAAATTGGCATGCGCAAAGAAACATACAAGACAAGCATTTAGCGCAAATATAGTTAGTTAAAATGAGCAAGGTAGAGGAAAAGAAACTGGAGTAATTAAAGAATTATAAAGAACTTAATAGTTATATTAATAAAAAAATACAGAAATGAATTAAATATAATACAAATAAATAATGAGCAAGATTGAGAAAATTAAAACCATAATGTCATCATCATATTGCTAATAGAGAAGGAGATATAAAACACAACTAAGATGCAATTATTTGCCCGTGTAGATAAAAGAAAAATGAACCAATAATGTAGGAAATCAATATAAATCAAAGAAATTTGAATCATTCAGTTATACAAGCAGAGCCAAATAGTTTGCTAAAGATTCTGATACATTATATATTCAAAAAATGTAACAAAGAAATTACTAAATAATAATAAGAACCTATAATTATAAGTTACTGATAGTAAGACACTTGTAGATACTCTAATGCAGAAAGACCATCAAAAATTAAAAGCATATCCCTTCCAGCTCAAATTTAGCAAAAGCAATATAATCTTCTAAAATAATCAGAAGCTAAAAAAAAAATAGCAATGGTCTCGTGAACAGTTATGATCAATTTGCTGATATTTTCACCAAAGAATACATTAATAAAAAAAATGAGAAATGCTAATTAATTATTAAAGCATGAAAATGAAATAAAACAGCAAATAAGAACTTCTTCAAATAAGATGACAAAAAACAAATTGAAAAGACAAACAGAGGATGTCAAGAATGATTAAAAATTCTTTTTATATCCCTTTCTTCTCATTCCAGCCTATAAATATGATAAATAGAATATTATAATATAGGCGTGAAAATTGATGTATAATCTTAATAAGTAATTTATGAGTAAAAACATAAAGAATAAAATTTATAAGGATTATCAAAAAAATAAAGTAACAAAAAAATAAACAAATAACAAATAATAAAAATCAAGAAGGGAATAATAAAGAAAATATATATACATGAACAAGAACAAATCAAAAACAAGAAAAAGAAACTTATAATCACAAAATATATGCTACAATCCAAATAAAAATTGATATTTCTCACTAAAGAGATATTTGTAAGTTAATGATCAGGTGTAGAAACTTTGGGGTCAATTTAATCAAGTATATATATATATATATATATACTATATATATATATATATATAATATAGTATAACTAGTATATATAATATATATTATATGGTTTAAATAAATATATCGCATTATACTCGTAATTATTATTAAAGTTCTTTTGAAAATATTATTAAATTGTGCCACCTAGTGCATTAAAACTTAAAGGATTTCATTTTAAGTTATTTGCTGCCGTTATTTCTTCACTCGTCATGTCGTCAAGCATTTAGCCCAAGTCATGTCACTCATGGCGCTTCCAAAGTAGACCTGCTCACCTAGTAGATGTGGGCGTTTTTTGAGTGTGGATGTCTTGGCCACAGAGCTTCAGCTTAGAGCTCTTTTGCCACTCCCCTTTTGTCTGGAGTGAGTCAAAGTTTACCCTATAAAATAATAATAATAACGATAACAAAGAGCATTTAACTAGCAAACTAGGATTAAGAAAGTTGCAAATAACAACTAAATGAAATTAAACATAAGAGATTACTATCTTTCAATTAATAAGCCTTCAGCCTCAGTTGAATTTATCCTTCATTTTTTTTACCTTTTTTTTTTTATATAAATCCAGCAAAAATGCAGTAACACTCAGTTTTTTTGTTATTTTTTTCACGTGCTCAGCGCTTTATGAAAAAACCCATGGCGACAACCCATTAGTCCCCAATCGTGCAACCCTGAAAATGATGCCCGTCTATGTGTAAGAGCGAAATAGACATTTGCGCCGATGAGAAAAAGCCAACTTAACTGCAGAAGAAAGTTGTAAGAATTCGCCTAAATCGACAGATATAATGCGACATCTACTTGAGGTGAAATTATCAAAATGGCAGGTCAGATTATGATTGACCTGTGTAGGAAGTTGTTGCAAAGCCTTCCTGGGAAGTGCAATTGATGGACGACATTTGAATATATATAATACCCTGTAAAAGGGGTAAGGGTGATTAATGCGAAACCTTTAGGAACTAATAGGGAGATACTTATGAATGTATTCACATAGCTAGAGAAGATAATAGCTGCATACTTTAGTTGCAAACGAGTAAAGCACTGCGCTCGAGTGATCTGATTGTTGAAGAACATCGGTGCGCTCAAATTTTCTACATTGATCAAAATGAGTTGAGATACAAACATACAACTGCATTTAGGTTATATGGACTTGCAGGTCATCAAACTGGCACTGAAAAGCTCAACACCTTTACGACTCCAGAGAACTCCGTCTTCTGCAAAGTCTTTGTCCAGAAATCGTTCTCCACAAATCCAAAACCTAATTATTTTCTGAAATACACTATTTCCTAATCCTTTCATTTACAACTAATGCCCTGCTTTCCCATTCCTGACCTGTACCTAGGCCTAGGAAAATCCCAGAAAGATTAGAAATCACACCTTCTTCTCACTAGCTGTCATCTTAGGAATCAACTTCCTATAATCTGCTAATTTTCTATGTCTTATCATTTGTACCCACATAAACTATCACATTTGAATCGACTTTGTATTCTCAATCTCCCTATCTATCCTATCCACAATATCACTCACTATGGCACCTGGATAACATACTCTCATTCGTTTCCTTCTATCAGTATTTTGAAAAGTAATATCTAGATATCATCATAGGTCTCTAGTTAGCAATGCCTCAGCCTTCCCTTTAGAAAAATCAATATTATCATTGGCCCTTTCCGATCATTCCCCATCTGGGGAAGGCAGTCAAACCTGTTACTACAGATCGCAGGATGACTGACTTCTGAGATCCTAAACTTTTTTATTTCTACTTTCTACAACTCCCCATTCATCTGCAGACCTATTAACTACTACTTTAGCCCTTTCCCTTTCATCCTTCTGCTTGGGTGAATCACTAGTTCTCTCTATCGATATACCTACTAAGTTTTTTCCCCAACACTTCCCTCTTTTCTCAACTCAAATATAAATTCACTCAATTCAGTCAGGTTTTCATTCAGCCTTGCAACACATTCTCTGCATTCAAAATACAAACAAGACACTCCATCACATGTTTTCCTATCACAGTCCCACAACTATCACAAAGCATACATATTTTAGATTACTATTAGGTTTACTAGCTTATACCTATGTTATAAAGATTTAGATGTAGGCCTAGCCTGAGGGCTATTAACAACTGGATTTAATTTGGCTTTACTACTAAAACAAATTAAGGCCTACCTATTGCTAACTACAATTAAATAAAAATCAATAAAGCCTACTAATTTAAAATAAATTAACAAATATTCCAATTTAAGGGAAAACTTATGCAAGCTTAAATTTGACCTTTGACCAAGGTAAACCTATCCTTTTGCCTAAGAATTCAAAGTAAACTAAATTAATTATAAATTTAATTATTATGATAATTTTAAATTTGCTACCAATTTAAATGAGTATTATACTATAGTTGAATAATAATCATAAAAAACTTTAAAAAAAAAAAAAATAAAAATAAACCAGCCTATTATTTTAATACCTTGGCGCAACGTTATGAAGAGTAAGTTAAAAATAAATACAAAAACTACTAACACCACTATTTATAATACAAAAAAAAAAGGTACAAAAATACACAACAAACAAACAAATTACACACTAAATTGGAAGGGCACAGTTCGAACCGCCTGTGACCAAGGCATATTATACTACTATTAACGATACAAATGAAATTTGCATATCAATTGGTAGGAAAACAATTATTGCAACACATTCCGTGCCAACATCACATCCTGGAACTGATCCTGCTAGTCTTTTCAGCAGTCCTTGTCACTTCATCTAATCCTGAATTTCCCCTATTTAAATGATCCCAGACTTATTGAGAAAACATTGATAACAGGAATTAATATGAACTGTGGCAGATGTTTTGCTTAATATTAAAGAAGGTATCTCTTGGCCAGCAAACATGTTCCATAATTATAAGTATTTGCGTGGGAATTGCCAGGAACCAATTAAGCGTGTTATGATCTTTTTTCTAGGTTTTCCTTCAGGTAGTATCTTTGCCAGAAAAGTGACACTTCTAAATAATAAATTTTTGACGAACCATTATAAAATTCGTTTTCATATTCACGCTCATTTTGGACGATGATAAATTTTACCGCAGTCATGCGTAAAATTAAAACAAGCCAAGCATATTTTGGCCCATCAAAAATATTTGTCGGGTTTTGTTTAAATATACCAGGAATTGCCAATTTGCCCACTTAGAGTATCAAGGATCAATTTCCAAACTATTCCATATACGTATATATTCTGGATGACGTAGAGAAGGCGGGATGCAGAAGGCATTTGAGATCAAAGACTCAAGGCGGACAGAACTCTCAAATAGGTCTGTAGA
The DNA here is from genome assembly GCA_015478945.1 of Trachelipus rathkii. Lineage (NCBI taxonomy): Eukaryota > Metazoa > Arthropoda > Malacostraca > Isopoda > Trachelipodidae > Trachelipus > Trachelipus rathkii. Next base: position 41,741 of record JABUQX010110079.1, on the reverse strand, counting down.
CTCATAAAGGATTTAAAGCCGTGTTCTTGACAAAGAAATTATGGTTGTTTTTAGATATACAGTATAATTGTGCTAAGTCATTACTACTCTCAGTGCCTAGATTGTCAATTCAAAAGTAAGGTAGATATTTTAATCTAAGCTTTTTGACTTCAATGCTATATAGGCTGTCATTCACTATTTGCCTTTGGTGTCTATTAAAAAGGAACTCTGGAACAGTGCATATGTAAAACAATAAAATACCATTATCAACACTGATTGATCATTTGTTTTACGAAATTGAGTGACATAAAAAAAGCAGATAATATATATTATTTAATTGTAAAGCTTCAAGGATAACTGGTCTCAAAGCTCGATTTTCTACCAGTATTCCCATGCTGACCCCAAATAGGGACAAAAGCATGTTAATGGAAGTTAGTTTTTAATTGTTAATATATATATATATATATTGATATATATATATATATATAATATATATATACTATCTGATGGGGTTAGGCGCTAATATATATATATATAATATAATATATAAGATAATATATATTATATATATATATACTAATAATAATATGATATTATATATATAATATTATATAATATAATATTATTTACTATATTTCAAACAAAACAGTAGTGACAGGAGTCACAAGACTTATTCTTGCACGCCGCAATTTTCGTTTATCGCAAAATGGACCAAACAAGTCTTATACATTTTATTATACGGACATAGTGTTTTCGCGGTGAATTAAACGTCTACCCATTATCAAGCTTTAACTATATCGTATAAATATTACAGTTTTTAAAAATAAATATCAAAAACTATTAAATAAATCATATATAAATAAATAATAGAAGAAAATTAATAATTGCCAATATATATTAAAAAAGTATCACATAGCCTATAATTACTTTAGTATATAAAATATTTATTCAGTCTCGTAAATTTCATCTCAGCGGGCGCGTGCTGCCTAAAAACAACAGATATAGCATAGTTCTCTTCAACGATTCAAAGGCTAAGTTCAGGTTCTCTTTTCAAAGTCTAAAATATTGTGAAATTTGAATCCTGCTATAGGTACAAGGATGCATTTTTCTGAACGAAGCGAGAATAATAGCAACTGATCGCAAAATTTATGGACGCTGACTATGGGTGCCCAAATGTTCCAAACTTCTATAGAATACCATAGTGCAGCCCAATGCCAATAGAAAGACTACGAGTAGTCTTTCCTTTGTAGGTGGCATCAATCACAGCACCACTGCATTTGTATATCACTGAAAACATAAAGCTAAAGAAGTTTATCTTAACTTTGAAGAATTTCCAATTTATTTCATTGAAAAACGCTAATCAAGTGAACTGCGCGATATTGATTTAATATTACTTTAAGGCCGTTCAATTTCACAAACTCATCACACAAAAAATGTAATATTCATATACAGAATTCTTTACGTACTTAATTTAGCTGCCCAAGAAATCAAATATAAAACGACATCGATATTTTAACGAAAGTGACTCCTGAATATATTGTAAAACAATTATAAACCCTGCAGATCCATTCTTAGAAATGGCGGGTCTTAGGAAGTCGAATAAAAAGAAAGATGAATAAATAAAAGAATTCGTGAATGAGCTATCGAATATCTTTTTAAGTAAAATAATTTTATAACATGCGGATAAATAATATTAAATCTAGTTGTAATCCTGTGAATGGTTGTGTCAAATATCAAACTCATGTTGACAGTGTATTCCTTATCGATTAAACATTAAGCATACCAAGAGTCTCCAAAGAAATATATTTTTGTTTCCAGGAAATATAATATTTTGGTATAGTATATGTAACAGTGAGCCAGATTCGTATGGCAAATGTCCAGGTTCTAATTTAAAAGTAAAAAACTTAACCTAAAAATTTGATAAATCATATTTCACTTTTTTGAATGAGTATACAAATACAAGTGCGGTTACTGTGATGCCACCTACATAGCAAAGGACTACTCGTAGTCTTCTATTCGCAATTCGCTTTGAACATAAGCGTTATGACTCCTGGTGCGCGTGCGGCTGCCGTATCCGATTGCATGCACCTCTATATGAACTTTGAACATTTATGCACCATCCCCATATTCTGCGATCAATTCTCATTCTCATCTCTTAAATAAGATCAATTTAAAAAGGATTAAAACATCAATATTATTAGGACTTGTGAAAGCAGAACCAACCTCTATTCTTAGAATCCTGAAGAGAACCTGATCCTCGCCATTCTTATAGAATCCTAATATATTTGGCCACAACCGCGGGTCCAAAGCTGATTCGCATGAAAATTTACAAACAGAAAATATTTTAATAGCATTTGTAGAGTTTTCGTCGCTAGAATAGCATGACGTAACAGCAGAAATGGTTAATCTTTTTTTCTCTATTTAACTATATCGGTAACGTTTTTTTTTTAATCACACGCGCCCCCTGAAACTACTCAGTCTATAATAAAATGTTTGCCACTTGGTTTTCTTTTTGCCATTTTAACCATTATATATATTATATACTATATATATATATATATTAAATAAATATATATATTATAATATAGTTAATATTAATATGTATTAATTATATAAACTAATATATACTAATACATATATATATATCAGTAACTATTAATAATATATATATATATAATATATATATATATATTATATAACTATATATATAATTCATAAGTTTTCATTACATAAAATTCTAAAGTTATTGACCAACATCTTTTGACCAATATTATTAAAATGTAATATTTAATTAAATATAAATAATTTTTCTTCATCATAACTAATAGTTTTCTGTGTGTCCGATATTTTAATCCTACATTTATGAAAACCACTAAAATATGAGTAAGCAAAGTCATATAAATGATTTGCAAATATTAATGAAAATATGAAGACAGCTATGGGAGCTATAAAAAAAAAAAAAAAAAAAAAAAAAAATAAAAAAAAAAAAAAAAAAATAAAATAAAATAAAAAAAAATCCAGACTTTTTACTATTAATACCATTCTACTCAAGGATTACCTCCAAGTATAATATAAATTAGAAAAATTTTCTTAACATTTTCTCCAATATATATATAAGACTCATTTCCTTCATAACATCTTTGTAATTGGAACTACAACTAAGCCGTTCCCTTTCTTTAGCATACATTATCGTGACTTTTCTGTGGAGGAATTCAGGTTACTTCAGGACTCTTCACAAAAGCAATCTTCAAGAGGCCAGGGGTTCTGATAACTTCAAAGAGCTTTTCCCACCACCAAAATAAGAAACGGAGATGGAGCTGAAAAAAGCTTAAAGTCATCAAACGTATACCAGAAAAATAAAGCAGTTTTTAAAAGATTCATTGAAACTTTTATACGAATGATGATAAAAATAAAAAAAATTTACAATGCTGTTAACAAAATTTCCTAAAAGTTTTTATTATATTTTAGTTTAAGTTTAAGAATAAAATTTCCTTTCTTCTTAATCTCAGTTATCAAACGAAAGTTATAATCAACAATGGCATGTATTTATTTAAAATTCTATTAAAACAAGAAGATTTAAATAAATACGGTATTAAGTAATTCTTAATATTTTCTTTTAAAAAAATCTAAAGATATGTTGTATTTTTTATATTTTTATATTGCCATCCTTATGTATATACATAATCTTTTATATCGGGTTCATTAAGCATCTGTCTTAATTTTCTTTCCTTTAATTTGTCCAATTGTTTTGATGTTTTCCTTTTACATAATGCCTTCATGTTCCTACAAAGATTTTGTGAATCTTCATCACGCTTGATTTTAACTTTATGACCAACTCCACGCCTATCCTTTTTTTCCACAGTTTTTATGGGATATTTTCGCCCAGTTCCTTCGGGACCTAAACCTTGAGAATCATTCCATCCCTGTTGTAGAAGCATTTGAAATCCTATGTTATTTCTGGGAATACCATATAGTGGTATTGTATGGTATTTCCCTAATTTGAATAAGTGTGAAATAGAAGTTTCATGTTTTCTCATTGTACAAGATGGCTTTAAATTACACACCTCACAAAAGGCAGAAGTATCAGCACTAATTTCTTCATTAGTTGTATCTTCAATCCTGTTCCCTTTATGATTATTAAATTTTTTATTATTTTTAATTAACAAATTAACAATATTGATATGATTATTTTTACTTGCTAAGTACAAAGCAGTATTACCTTTACTGTCTCTCTTTCCTTTTCTTGCCCCTTTGCTAACCAAATATTTTACAACATTTTCTGAGCCAGCAAATGATGCAACCATTAGTAAAGACCAACCATAAATGTCTGAAGTATTAACACTTAAACCATTTTCAATTAAGGCTTTTAACCTCTCCTTATCATCATTCTGGGCAAACTTCATTGCTCTATTCAAAATTTGTTCATTACTAGATGAAATTTTATTTTCTTGTTTATTTTTATTAATTATAACATCACAAATGCTTATATCATCACTATCAGTACTTTGATCATTATTTCTATTGTTATCTTGATCACTACAAATATTTGTGTAGAATGTGCTGATTCTGTCACCACCTTCACCGCTTTCTTCAGAACTTTTGCAAGGAGTCTCCTCATCAATATGAGAGGAACTTACCAAGGAGTTCCTCATTCAATGATTGAGAAGGAACATACACCATATTGAGTACTGTAGCACATTACAAATTTTTTCATCTTGAAAAAGGGTAACCTCATTTCCAACCAACAGATGTATTTTTACTGAATTCCATAATTATATTTATCAAAAAGTGACACACAAAATGACAACAGTTTAATTATTATCTGAAAGACAAAAAATATTAACAGATTATTTCTTAGCAATTTTTGATAATATTCTATGACAAATATAAAGGCAAAAAATTTCAAACAAAATATATATATATATATATATATATATTATATATTATAACCTATTATTATATATATATATAATATATATATATATATATATATACTATATATATATATATATATATATATATATATATATATATATATATATATATGGTTAATAGTCCGTTTTGAGGTAATGTTATCAGATATCAATTATTTTTTCCAAAAATCGCGTTATCAGATATCACTGTTACCCATTATTCAACAATAGTTTGTTCGAACACGAAGAGTGACATTGGCTTCAGCAAAATTTACATAAAATAATTTTTCAAAAATGAAATATTGTTTATAATTACGTATATATTAACTTAAATGCATTATTTAAAATAAAATTTATGAAAAATAAAATAAAATTCAAAAATTTGAAATGTGCTACATTTGCATAAATTTTACTTAAGAAAAAGAAATTTTTTTTTTAATAATTACATATAAATTTTAATTTTTTTTTTTTACTAATCAAATACCATAGGGTAAATGCACAGAAGGCTGGCATACATGCATGGCAGACTGTTCGCTTCTAATTCCCACTGCACGCAAGCGGTGCTGTACAGTTTTTTTAGAGCAACGCTCGCGTGCAACGCATATTAGAAGCTAGCAGTTTGCCATGCATTAGAACATTAGAAATATAGAGACAGTAAGAAGCCACATGGACCTATCAAGACTGTCCCAGTCAACACACAAACCAAACATGCTCTCACGCAAATCCACAAAGCATCCTAGGGCTTGTCAAATTCCTGTAACTAAAATCCACCAAATTTGGCTTAGTCAAAAAAAATGATATATGATACCCAAGCCATCCACCATACTTTTAATAACTAATTATGGTTCACAACATGCGTTATGACATAATAACTAATGTACATAAAAAACTAGCCAATTTTTGGCTTCGTCTAAAATTACTTTATGTACCCAACCCATCATATAGCTATCCACCCTTCTTAAATGTTGCCAATTCGAGTTGCACTCAACAACTCCTGTGGCAAACCATTCCAAAATTTAACAACCCCTATTGCTTGAAAGAATGCTTTCTTCTTAAATTTTCCTTGTTATGCCCGCTGGTCTCCTGTCTGTTGCTCTACTTATTGAAGAATTTATTGGTCTCCGTTATTATCAATAGATGTAAAAAATTTTTGTAGACTTGCATCATGTCCCCTCTGAGAAACGCCTTTCTACAGAAAAACATTCCTAACTCCTTTCAGCCCTCCTCATAGCTCTTACCCTCAAACCCAGACATCATCCTTGTTGCTCTAATTTGCACTCTCTCTAGCATATCTAAGTCTCTTAAATAAGGGGTCCAAACTTGTGCACCAATACTCTATTATGGTCCCTAAACCTAGCTATTTATGCCAATTTACTTATTACTTCCTGTGCTCTTATAAACAACATTGTTGATTTATTATGCCCAGCATCTTATTTAGCTTTATTCCTGCTTCCAAAAAAAAAAATTCACGCATGCTGAAACAGAATTCTCAGGCTTTTTGAAGCCATTTTAGCAACGATGCTGATGGAGGTCTACCAAGACAATTCACTATGAAGTCCAGAATGCTTATGTTGTTTAACGGGTAAGACATTAGAGCCATCAAAAGGGAATGGGAAAGTTGGGAGGTATTTTTAGAGAGGGAGATATGAAGAAAATTGAAAACTTCAACTATCTTCATATCCCCCTCTGTTAAAATACCTCACCAACTTTCCCATCCCTTTGATTGGCATCATAATGTCATTACTCGTAAAAACAACATGAACATTCTAGACTAAACATAAATTTAGTGAATTGTCTTGGAGACCTCCCATCACATCGCGTTGTAAAATGGCCTCAAAAAAAGCTGGGAATTTTGTTCAGATTGCGTGAATTTTTTTTCTCTGACCTTCAGATACTCCAGTTATATAAAGGTCTCATTCGCCCCCTGTATGGAATACTGTTCCCACCTTTGGGGTGGATTCCGGTTCCACCCTCCTTTTTGGATAGAGTTGAAGCTAAGGCTAAGAGGCTTATAAACTGTCCCATACTCTCTGACTCCCTTGACCCTCTTTCTCTGCGTCATGACGTAGGTGCCTTATCTCTTTTCTATAGGTATTACAACGGCAGGTGCTAGCATGAATTGACCTCTCACATTCCACCACCAGAACGTCGCTCTCATAACACAAGGAGGTGCCTTGTTCTCTCATGAAATATTTTTGTGAATATTTGTGAGATCAAGGATCACTGTGGTGTGGTACCTCCTCCTTTCCAGCCACATCTGTTTTATGGGAACTCCTTGCCTCTTTTATTTTCCCCGCCAATATTTAATCTTCCTTCTATTTCAAGTCCCGCGCCCACCTGAGGCAATTGCGTTAGGCAAGGGACAGGGTGGGTTTGCTTTCCATTTATTTTATTTTTATTTTTCTTTACGTAATTTTTTTATTTATTTATTTGTTTTGTTTTTTTGCCCCCTCCATTTGAAAATGGCATTGCCTATGAGTGGTGGTATCATGTATGTAAAAAAAAAAAAAAAAAAAAAAAAAAAAAAAAAAATCTTTTTCTGGTTCCACAGACCCAAGCCAATCTCCATTCATATGTAGTTAAAACTTTTATTTGAGCTAACCTTAGGTGGAAGAACCTTACACTTTTACCTATTTTAAATTCATTTAGCCACTTATCTGCTAACCAAGAAGTTTAATCAGATCATTTTGAATCTTTATACATCCTCTCACTATTCCTAACTGAGGTGGTCACTTTGTATAACTTCCAAACTAGAACCTTGCATTTAAGTCTTCTGGTCTAAATCATTTACCATATTATGAGGACAATAGTGTCCCAGCATCTGAACCCTGTGGCGACACTACTCCTTCACTATTTCCATGGCTGACTTATGCCCATTAGTTGCTACACACTGTTTTCTATTCCACAACCACTAACTTTAATCCAACCATGTACCACTCCACCTATACCACATTGCAATAACTTTCTCATCAGCCTTATGTGGGGACCTTATCACAAAGTTTTCTAAAGTCTAAATATTATAATAATTCAAAAACTGGTTTCTCCTCCATCAATGGCCCGTCAGTAATGTATTCCATAAATTCTAAAAGTTGTTTCTATGACCTACCCTTTCTGAAACATTGCTGGGAGTCATGCAATTACCTTGTTATCTTCTAAATAATTCTCTATATGACCTTTCAGTTCTTTTCCAGAGCCCTTACAACCAGAGATGTTAAGCTAACTGGCTTATAATTTCCCAAATCTTCCTTACTACCTTTCTTTATAAATAGGCACAATATATGCCGTTTTCCAGTCATCTGGTACCTCACCAAATATATATAGGTACGGTATATATTAGGGATGTACTGATACCAAAAAAGAGGCTGATACCGATACTCTATTTTTAGGTGCCGATACCGCATACCGATAATTTAATTAAAATATAATCATCATTTTGACAGTAATAAGGTAGAGCATTTGTGTACTGCTAGGCCACCTCAAGAGTGCATTCCCTGTACAAACCAAACTTAGTCATTCGCATTTCATTATTGGTTGGCCCAAGTTAATATTTATTTTATAAATTAAAATTAGTATCTTTAAGGAATAGTAAATGCAAATATAATAACTTTTTTATGTTTGTGTTTATTCAAAAAATATTTCATTTCCATTTTCCAGGAAGTTTTAACAAAGTTTACCTACTAGCTTTTATGTTTTAACATAATTACAATTTACAAGAAGATTCTTTAACTAGCTACAATATAAAAGAATAAAAATAATGAACAGAGAGAGAACCTTCATTAATCAGCTTGAAAAGACAAAATAAATAATATTACTCAAACATGAAATAATAATATACTGGTACTTCTTTAAGATAAAGATTGATATCATTCAATACTCAAATTCAAAAATTCACAAATTGTGATGCAAAACATTAAAGCTTTCACTAATATCTGGCCAGAGAGCCTGCTCCTTTTTGGCGGCGTTTACATTCCCACCTACACAATAAATATGATCACTCTGGACTGATGAGGGAGGTGTTGATAATTATTTGCTTATAAGCACTGATAATATGGAAACCTTGGCCCATTTTCATGCCACCACATGAAAGGATTCTCTTCTGTAGGCCTCATCTTCTCTTTCACAGATTGCAAATTTGAATTATCTTTAGCTCCTTGATGACCTGTCTCTCAGTTTTTTTCGATGAGGTTCCTTGGTGTGATTCCTTTGAAGGTGAATGAGATTTCAATGCAATTTCGGGCATGAACTTGTCAAAGTCTAACATATCCAAATCCTCTTCATATTCAGTAGGTTTATTAGCTGAAAAGCCACCATCGTCACTATCAGTGCTGTTACCAGGGGTTGCTGATAAGGCAGCTTCCACTTCTGTGAATTTTTTTTTTTTGACAAGCGAGCAAGCTCCTCAGTTATGCTATTTAAGTGCGTTCTAGAAGTGGTTCACCTTCGGAGAATATGAGAGCAGACTATATACAAGGCCGGCATGAGATTCTGTTGTAAGCTGGAGTAACTGAGAAGAAGAAAAAAAGTCTCGCAGTCTAAACAGAACTCCCAGTTTCTTTGAGGCCGCCCTAGCAACCATTGTGATTTGAGGTTTTCAAGACTTTTTTGTTTATATTGTCAACAGGAGAGACAAGAGAACCGTCGAAAGAGATACGAAAGTTAGGTGTCTTAGAGAGGGAGATTTGTAGAAGTTGGGTTTTTAAAGAATTAAATTTCACAAGGTTGAAACGACCTCACCCGGAAATTCTATCCAAATCAGCGAGAATAGAATCAGAAAGATTAAGACGAGAGGCAATTCTTTGAAGTAAAGAGGCGAGCAGGATTGAAACGAGTTGAAGAATGAAGGGTCGAGTCATCAGCATATGAGTGGATAGAGTTAGATGTGCGGGTGAGAAGATCATTAATTAAAAGCAGGAATAAAGTAGGAAATAAGACAGAACTCTGAGGAACACCGCTATTGACAGAAAAAGAAGTTGCCTCATCAAAAAGCAGCCAAAATTGAGCGATTTGAAAAAAAAAACTAGACATAAGTAAGCAAAGAGAAGGAGGAAATCCAAAGGAGGGGAGCTTGGAGAGCAGTGACGTGTGCCATACCCGGTCAAATGCTTTGAATATGTCAAGCGCCACCACACAAGTCTCTCCGTCTCCCTGTAGTTCCTAAGGGTGGAAAACCATAAATCTGTTAAATAGAAAAGTATATCACCAGTAGACCTCGAGCCCCAAAAGCAGTACTGGCAATCAGAAAGAAGGGAATGAGATTCCAGATGGTCTAAGAAGTGAGAGTTGAGAAGGGTTTCAAAGATCTTAGATAGAATACAAGTTAAAGCTATAGGGTGATAGTTAGAAGGATCAGAGTGGCATCCTTTTTTCAGAATAGGTTGGACATATGCGCGCTTCCAACACTGAGGGACAGTGATAGTATTGAGGCATAGAGAATATAGTTGAACGAGGGGCGGGGTCAGCACGGAAGCACACTCTCTCAAACCTCTGAGAAATACCATCCGGGACACCCGCTTTCAGAATGTTCATAGATTTCAGGAGCCCATGCACCCGATCAAATGTAATCACAGGTAAAAGCATAGGACACCTGAGAGGAGGAGGAGGAAGAGGAATGCCAGAATCGTCCAGGGTTGAGTTAGAGGAAAATAGGAGGTCAAAGAGATTGGCCTTTTCAGTTGGAGTATTAGCAACAGAATCATCATATCAAATAAGATTAGGAAAGGATGATTTACAGAAGTTGTTAGAGATGTTTTTGGCAAGAGGCTAGAAAGATTTGTCAGTAGGAGAACCAAGGAGGTCAGCACACTTTTGTTTAATGAAAGTCTGCTTTGCTCGTTGAAGAGTATCCCTTGCAACAATTTCTAGCTGAATGAAAATTAGCAAGTGATAAGAGAACGAGAATTTTTCTACACCCGATATGCACTGTCTCTAGCCTGAATGGCCAGTGAACAAGCACGATCGAACCATGGATTTTGAGGAGAAAAAGATTTAGTTGAAGAAGGAATGAACCTGCTCATCCCATCAACAATTACAGCTCCCACTTTATCAGCTGAAGCATCTTCAGAGTTAAAGCAGTAACTCCAGTTATAGCTAGCACAGAAGCAATGCAATGCCTCCCAATAGGCCCGATCAAAGTGCCAGAAAAAACGCTTAGGGCAGGATGGAGATGTTGGAGAGAAAGTATTAAAATTAAGAGATATAAGGTTGTGGTCAGATTTACCGATAGGAGCAAAGGTGGTGTATTTATAGAGAGAAGGAATAGTGGTGAAACACAGGTCAAGTGTGTTCAAGAATCGGTTGGGACAATCCGGAATGTGTGTAGGTTCTTTAATAGTATGCCTACACATATACAGTGAGAATGCCTGAATGCATCAGCTTTCTCCCTACCTAAATCAGTAATGAGAGGGAACTCAAACCTCACGTGTTGGTCGTAAATTCGAAATCGCCTAAATTAGAGAACATCTTAACAATTGGGTGAGAGATGATATAACAGGTTCTTAGTTGACTAGTAGCTAACTAACATAAATCAATAAAAGCCATGAAAATCTTTTTTGTTAGGAGAACAGTAGCAGAAGCATAAGATAATTATAGTAGAAGGAAGAAAAATTTTAAGCCACAAAACATCGAAGTTAGGAGATTCGAGATTCTCAAGACGTGTTATAGGAGTGTTTATGTTTACAAAGGCACATACTCCACCCTTCAGATGGAAATTATGAAATAAGGGTAAATATCTAGTAGCGCGTCGGCGCGGGTGGGAAACTTTTGGGGAAAAACCCCAAACTTTTTTTTACAGGTTTTTATAAACCTTTTTTTTTTCCCAGATCTCCCGGAAACTTCTTTTCCCTAATACACTTTTTTGGATTTTTTTTTCTGAAAATCCAAAGCCCTATAGTAGGTCATAAGCACACAAAAAAAATAATAAGTAATTCTAATAAAAATAGTTTTATTAAGTTTAAATAAAGCTCATTCAGCGAGGGTGTGAATCAGACCACCACTTTGAGGGGGAATCAACCACATTCTGTTTAAATTCCTCTTTTACGCATAAATTCAATTTTTAATATTTTAATTAGTTAATGTGATATGACGATTAATCGTCATCGTCATCGGCAAAATCGGCATATTTTTTTTACATCGTCCATCCGTCATCGGCAAATTTCGCCGATTATTTTTCGATTAATGAAAAATATTCATAATTTTTAATATTATAAAAACTAAATAAATTAATAATTAGATAATCATTAATACTAATAATAATAATAATAATAATATAATTTTATATATATAATATTACTATATAATATATATACTATATATATATTATATATATATATATATATATATATATATATATATTATATATATATATATATATATATTTTGTTTATGGTATGATGACATTCCAGTGCCTAATGGCTCGCCTTTTGTTATGCGTCATATCACACTCATCCTCCAGACAACAAATCATATACACATACTTATATTCACACCCCTCTTCTAGACAACATCTTACAGACATCCCTATCCCTTATATTCCATACGTGTAGGGAGAAAAAATTGCCCACATCGTATTTCCTGCGTGTTCGTAGAAGGCGACTAAGGGACGGTTGTAGTTAGGTTGGCTGCCTAACCAATTATCTTTTGCCTCCAGGAATGCTAAATGCATGCCTCGGAGAAGTCGTGATCGGAGTAAGCGCCCTTCTATCCTCCGGCGAAAATGGTATGAATCGTCTCTGTATATGAAATGTCAGAGGAATAAATGTTGAGGAGATGAGGAGAGCAGTGATGGATGTATTTAGAAAGGGCAAATTATTTGCTCGCTGTGACTGAAACAAAAGATGAAAGAAACGGATGAAAAATGAGTGGCCTGTTGGTGTGAAATGGTTTGGTTGCTGTTGCAAAAGGACATGAGAGGGGGAATTGAAGGCATTTGCGCTAGTTCTGAGGAGTGAGTTGTGGTAGAGAGCAGCATTGGTAGATTTTGTGTGTGTGAGTTCTAGAATCAAAGGTTAAATTTAAGTTTGAAAAGATCAAGATTTGTGGTTGGTTGCGACATATGATCCATCTGAGGTAATGTTGAAAAGGAGTACGAATTTTCTGGATAATCTGAATAATGTTTTGGATGGGGCGAGTAGGAGATTCAGTTCATTTGCCACATTTCTGCCCATTCAAGGATTTTTTTTTACAGTTGTCACCACCACCACGGGCAGAGCCCTATTCAAGGAGGGTCACTTCTTTAGGTAATTCACACCGCTAGCCGCAAAGTTACGGCATTCATTGAGCACAGACGCAGCTTTTAAAGTGAGGGGTTTAAATTCAGTAGGAAATATAGAAGATGGAGAGAATTCCACAAAAACAGAGGTGTTGGGAAAGAAGGAAGCACCACAGCAAAACTAGCCTGGAGTTACAATGTCAACACCAAATACTTTCGGTGCGCAATACAGCACCTATTGGCTACGAAGGCGTACGTAAAAGGTCGGTGGTACGCTGAGTGATAAGTTCCCTCAGCACTTGCCGCCTGCCGGGTGTACCTTATTAGCGATAGAGATAAAGCGCCCAACATCGCCTTGCAAAGATAGAGGGTCAAGGGAACTGGAAAGTGCAGAACAGTTTATAAGCCTTTTGCCGTTGACTCGACCCTGTCCAAAAGCCGGCGGAAACCAGAGCCCCCCCCCCTCCAGATCTTATATGAGAGCAGTACTCCATACATGGGCGGATGAAGACCTGTATAGCGGAAGCAAAACTGTAGACAGCGAGGAAATCTCTCACCAGTTCTAAACAGAACTTCCAGTTCTTTGAGCCCGCCCTAGCAACCGTGTTGATGTGAGGTTTCCAAGACATTTTTTGTTCATTGTTAGACGAGAGGCCAATCCAGAAGTAAAAAGATTGAGTAGAATTTGTTACTGAGTTAAGATCATGACAAGCGGTCGAGTCATCGGAATACGAGTGGGTAGAGACTTAGAGGTGCAGGTGAGAAGATCATTAATGAAAGGTAGGATTAAAGTATGGAGATAGAGCAGAACCCTGAGGAACACCACTATTGACAGAAAAGAAGAAAGAGTTCGCCCCATCAACAACAGCGATATTGAGCGCATTTGAAAGAAAGCTAGATATAAGTAAGCAAAGAGAAGGAGGAAAACCCAAAGGAGGAGCTTGGAGCAGCAGTGACGCCAGTGACGCGATGCCATACTCGGTCAAAATGCTTTGGAAATGTCAAGCGCCACCACCACAAGTCTCCCCGTAGTTCCTAAGAGCAAAAACCATAAATCGGTTTTATAGGAATGTATATCGCCAGTAGACTTCGGGCAGCGAGAAGCCGTACGGGCGATCGGAGTGAGTTTCCAGATGATCTAATAAGTGAGAGTTGAGAAGGGTTTCAAAATCTTAGATAGAATACAAGTGAGAGCTACAGAGCGATAGTTAGAAGGATTCAGAGCGGCTTCCTTTTGTCGGAATAGGTTGGACATGTGGAGAGCTTCCAACACTGAGGGGAAGTAAGTGCTGAGTATTGAGACATAGAGAATATTAGTTAGCTAGGGGCCGAAAGAGATTAAGCCCTTTCAGTTGGAGCAATTAGCCAACACAATGATCAGATCAAATAAGAGGAGGAAAGGCGAAGATTTACAAAAGTTGCTAGAGATGAAAGATCTTTGTCAGTAGGAGAACCAAGGGAGGTTAGCGCACTTTAATTTGATGAAAGCCAGCTTTGCTCGTCGAAGAGTATCCCTGCAACGATTTCTAGCTGAAATGAAAATTAGTGAGAGTGATAGGAGAACGAAGAATTTTTCCCACACCCGATAGCCACTGTCTCTAGCCTGAATGGCAGAGAATAAGCACGATCGAAACATGGATTATGAGAGAAAGAAAGAGTTAATTTTAGAAAGGAATGAATGAGATTCAATTCATTTAATATGAAGGAATGGAACTTGTTCATGCCCATCACGATTACAGCCTCCCTCCTTATCTTATTTAAATCTTTATACATCCATCATTAATCCTTTTTGAGGTAGCCATTTGCTATCATCTGCAAAACTTGGAAACCTTACATCTAAGTCCCTGCGTCTAAATATTTGTATTACATGTATGATGGAACAGCCCACTTGACCTAAGAGAAATCGTTACGCGACACAAAAACATGTCATCCTCATTTCCATTAATAAATACTTTTCATTTTCATGATTAACTATTATTGAATTATTATTATTATTATTATTTTATTATTATTATTATTTATTATTATATTCTTTTATTTATTATTATATTTATTATTATCATTATTTTGTTATCATTACTATTAATATTATTTATTATTGAGACTTTAGGAATCAAAAATTTTGATCGCCTAAATTAATTTCGGGAGGTTGAACCCCTTGACCCTTCCTGTCTACAGCCTTATATATATATATATATATTATATATATAATATTATATATATATATATATATATATATATATATATTATATATAATATATATATAATAGAGAGAGAGAGAGAGAGAGAGAGAGAAAATTTTAAAAAATAGTTTTTTTCAATTACAATCGTCATCGTCATCGGTGAAATTTGCTCTAATCGTCATCGGCATATTTTTCATATAAATTTCACTAATTTTAATTTTTACTTAACTGGAATAATTCTTGATTTTATGAGAATTAAGAAAAAAGATAGATAGATATGTCAATAAGGATAAGATAAAATAAGAATAAAATAAGGTGGTCCGTTCACTCCTCTCCGCTCAAAAATTTTGACACTTTTTGAATTCATATTTTTTATATTAAATTTCATTTTTTATTTAATTTTTCTTCATCTGACTAGCTTGCACCCCATTTATATTAGATTATTGAAAACATAAATGCAATGATAATACATAAAAATATGAAAACAATGGTTTTAGTCCGGATTCACGCCCTATCATCAATTTTTAGGCGGGGTGAATTGGACCAAGTTAGGCCCCATGATTTAGCCACTAGTACTGTTTGGAACAAAAATTTACTTTGATAGTTTAAAGCAAACATACTTGAGTGTATACACTGAAAAAATAATTAAAATCCATCCACAATTTTGTATTTCATAACAAAGTTAAAAAAACTCACATTTTTCAAAAGTGAAATTCTCCTATTGAAGGCCATTTTATAACCCTAATTTATTATATTTTTTAAAAATTATAAAAAAAACTAGAATTAAGATGATCTAAATAAAACTTGTAGTACTAAGGCTTGGCTTTACATGAGCAAAAAATTTTTTTTTTTTTTTTTATTTAGAGTGGACCGAATCACCTCTCTAAGAAAGGTCACCCCGCCCGAAGCTATTTGATCTAAATATTTTCTGAAAAAATTTTCTGTTCCGAAAAAAATTTCTAAGTTCAGTAAAGTTAGTTTTTTTTAATAAAATTGTTTAGTGCAAGCTTCTGGCATAATTTCCAAAAGCTTGCCACTAAAGAATTTTCTTAAAAAATTAACTTTTCTTGAACTTAGAAATTTTTTTTAAACTTAGTAGAAAAATTTTTGGTCTCAAAAATGTGTGGGTCCCTTATACTAAGCATATCATATATACTATATATATATATATATATATTATATATAGTTATATATATATACTATATATATATACTATATTATATATATTATATATTTATATATATAATATATTATATATACTATATATATAGTGTGAAGGTATTTTCTTACTATCTTATGAATGTTGATTTTACTGTATATCGATTATACCTATATCGATAAATATTATTATAAACAATTTTTATTTTATAGTGAATAGTAAGTTAAATTTAAAAGAAAATAAAAAAACACCAAAAAATAAGCGAAAAGTAGCTTCAACTTTGTTTACAAAAAAAAATTAAACTATAAATTATATTTTTACTCGTAAATTATTAGTATTTAAGCAGAAATTAATGTAAGTGACACATACGAAATTGTTCAAGTGACTGGTCACTTTTAAGTTTTTGCAATATTTACAATTAATTGTGATGAATAAGAAATGTAACGCATGCAATATTGAATGTGACATTAAGAAAAAAGCGAAAAGTTCTTTTTTCGTTGTAAAACATGTACACGTGAAGACCGCCCCGATGTCAGGAATCGGGGTCTCTCGGCCTCTAGGTGGACTACGGGGTGGGGACTAATCCCCCCCTCCGGGGATGGTCTCCGGAACCCCCGCTCTTTGGTCTTTGGGTGTCGCGGGGGTTCCTTCGACCATCCCCTCCGGGGTATGAAACGTCCCCCCCTTCGTCCCCCATCGGCTCGAGCCCCCTAAAAAGGATAAATACTCCATTTTACTGCTGCATATACAAAATTTGGCACAAATCTGTGCCAAATCGATGCTGCGTAAACGTCTTAGCGCCCATTATATATACATCGATATATATATATATATATATATATATATATATATATATATATATATATATATATATATATATATATATATATAAAAGTTGCTTAACTAAATTTAAAATTAAACTTTCGCATTTTATCATTTTCCTGGCTTCTTTTCAATATTTGAAATGTATCGATATTTCAAATATTTCGATATTTCAAATGTACTCGATTCGATAGGTAAGAAAGTATACTATGTCCATATATATATATATATATATAATCAGTTCGGTTCGAAGTTCAACAACTCAAGCTCTGTAAATATTTAAAATAATTTTTGGTAATTGTTACCCAGAGGGTTTCACCCCCGATTTTTATGAAAATCACAGGGTATAACTACTCTAAAAAAAATAATAGATGAAGAATAGTGAAAACGAAAATTGTTGCTCTCTTTAGGAAAAAGTTTACAGCCTCTCAAAGTTGTAAAAATCCCATAGGATTCTTTCAATATTGATCGATCCAGGTTAGGTTTCATTTCAGGCCCTCTAAAGTCAGGTAGATAAGTTTTTAAGGTATACACAGAGAAAAATCTATTATCTAGAATTAACAAATCTTATCATAACCTGGAACTTAGGATGGCCCTAAAACGAGCACGAGGCCCCCTAATTTTTTTTATATAAGAAAGTCTATGGAAAAATTTTTAACTTTCAGAGGCTTTAACTATTTTTCACTAAGATGACCTGCCGATTTTCGTTTCAACTATTTTCATATTTATTGATTTAGAGTATATCCTGGTTGATTTTCAAAAAATTTTTTTTTTTTTTTTTTAATAGACAATCCTATGGTGGTTTTACAACTTGAGAGGCTTTTACCTTTTTTTTCTAAGAATGAGCGACGATTTTTGAAGTCGGTTAATGTTACCCAGAGGCAGTTGCCACCCCGATTTTTTTAATCGAAAAATCACCAGGATATACTCTAGAAATGAATAATAATGAAGAATAGTGAAAACAAAAATTGTGTTCCTCTCTTTAGGAAAAAAAGTTACAGCCTCTCAAAGTTGTTAAAAAATCCCAAGACTTCTTAATATTATCGATCCAGCGTTAAGGATCTTCATTTCAGGCCCTCTAGTCAGGTTATTTGATAAGTTTTGGTAGGTATACACAGAGAAAATCTATGTAAGAATTAACAATCTTATCAATAAACCTGAACTAGGATGGCCTAAAACGAGCACGAGGCCCAACTAATTTTTTTTTTATTAGAAAGTCTATGGGAAAATTTTAAAATTTTTGAACGGCTGTAACTTTTCTTCCTAAAGAGACTGAGCGATTTTCGTTTTCACTTATTCTTCATTATTATTTTTTTTAGAGAATATACACGTGATTTCAAAAAAAAAATTTTGGTTTTTTTTTAATAACAAATCTTATGGGTTTTTTTATACAACTTTGACAGCTGTACTTTTTTTTTCCTAAAGGAGTGCCACGATTTTTCGTTTCACTATTCTTTTATTATTATTTTTTTAGAGTATGTCCTGTGCATTTTCAATTAAAAATTCGGGCGGTGACAAACCCTCTGGGTTAACACATACCAAAAAAAAAAAAATTTTTTGTCTTTGCTTTATTCTTTCATTATTATTTTTTTAGAGTATTAATCCTGTGATTTTTATAAAAATCGGGGATGACAAACCCTCTGCGGTAATATTACCTTAAATTATTAAAACCACTTTAAATAAATAAGAAAATCTAAGAAAAATAACCTAAACGAGACTAAAGTTTACGTTTCGCGACTTACTTCCTGGCCACTTCATCAGAACTAAAATTTTTTTACAATTATTATATAAACAAAATATAAAAAATATTGAATATACAAAAAAAATGAAAATATAAATTCAAGCAAAAAAAAATAGTGGCGTCACATTCTTAATCCTTTTTTATCAAGTATCCAAAAATAATAATTTCAAAAGTAAGGTCCCTTAATTAATATGATTTCTGATTATAAATTTTTGGGTAATACTTTAGCTGAGGTGAATAAACTTTACGTAACTATTACATAAAACTAATAAACATAATATTAACAAAAATGGTATCAAAAAATTCTTTGAAGTTTTATACGATTAGGCGTATATATTATAAATGCATTACTTTTTAATAAAAATTATGAAAAATTACGCTCCGAAAAAAAAAAATGACTAATTTCGGTGTTTTTTTTAGGGATAACACTATCGATGTTTGTTTCTGATATCGATTATATATATCGATAAAAAAAATTTTCTTTCGATAATTTTTTTTACGATTATCAACTATTCAATTGAACCATAGTACTTTATACTGTGAATGAATATACCAAACGTAGTTAATTAAATAAAAAATAAAAAAAAGATTTGTTAAATAATTATTTTTTTCGTACGATAGAATAATTACAAAAAATTAAAATATGCTCTAAAAATATATTAATATATAATATCATATATATATATATAGTATAATATTATTATATAATATTATATTATAATATATTATATACTATATATATATATATATATATATATATATATATATATATATATATATATATATATATACTTATGTAAATATATATATATTATATATAAAATATATAATATATATATATATATATATAGATATAGTATATATAATATTATATATATTATAATATTATATATAATATATAATATATATAATATATATACTATATATAATTATAGTATATACTATATATATATATATAATATATTCTATAATATATATATATATATTAGGTAATACTGTAAGTAGACAGCGACCCACACATTTTGAGACCAAAAAATTTTCTTAAGTTCAAAAAAATTTCTATGTTTCAGAAAAAGTTAAGTTAAGTTAAGTTTTTAATTAAAATGTTTAGGGGCAGCTTCTGGCATTAATTCCAGCAAGCTTACGCCACTTAAAGAATTTTCTTAAAAAACTTAAATTAACTTAACTTTTCTGAACTGAGAAATTATTTTGAACTTAGAAAATTTTCGGCCTCAAAATGTGTGGTTCGCTGTCTACAGTATTACCATATAATATATATATATAATATATATATATACTATATATATATATAATATATACTATATATATATATATATAACTATATATATATATATAATATTATATATATATATATATAAATATATATTATATATATATATTTATTATATATATATATATATATATAATATTATATATATATATATATATTATATAATAAATATATATATTAATATATATATATATATATATATATATATATAGCATATATATATATATATATACAGTATATATATATATATATATAATATATATATATATATAATATATATATATATATATATATATATATATATATATAATATATATATATATATAATATATATATATATATATATATATATATAGTATATAAAGTATATATATATATATATAGTATATATATATATTATATATAATAAGTATATATAATATATATATATATATATATATATATATATATATATATATATATATATATATAGAGAGAGAGAGAGAGAGAGAGATGAGATCAGAATAGAGAGGAAGAGAGAGGAGAGGTTTAGTGCCTACGCATATATAAATCGAATCTAACGTAAACGTAAAACTTTTACGACAACCTTACGTTATGTCCATTATAGGTTAGGATAAGGCCTGACGCATATATGATATTATATATATATAATAATATATAATATTATATAGATATATATATATATAATATATATATATATACTAGTATTATATTATATTATATATATTGTTATATATAGGCATATATGGCATTACTATATATTATGTACCATTATACCCCGTCAAGTAGAAATTTATATGCAATCTCCGCGTGACGTTATACACGTCAGGATTTCCGTGTTACGTATACTGTGAGGTCATGACTAATTTATATCATATATATATTATATATATATATATATATATATATATACTATATATATATAATATATAATATACTAATAATATATATATATATATAGTATATATCACGGCCCAATAGGGGGCTCGAGCGACGGGAACAGAAGGGGGGACGTTTCCATACCCCGTAGGGAATGGGCGGAGGAACCCCCGCGGACACCCAAATACCAAAGAGCGGGGGTTCGGAGACCCTCCCCGGAGGGTGAGAAAACAGTCCTACCCTGTCGTTCCCGGAAGGCCCGAGAGACCCCGACTTCCTGCCATAACGGGGTGGTCTACCCTTGGGGTACGCATTAGTTTAAAAAACATTATTATTTTTTTAAAACTAATGTGTACCCCAAGGGTAGACCGACCCGATGGCAGGAGTCGGGGTCTCTCGGCCTTCTGGGGAACGACAGGGTAGGACTATTTCCCCACCCTCCGGAGGAGGGTCTCCGGAACCCCCGCTCTTTGGCATTTTGGGTGTCGCGGGGTTCCTCCACCCCTCCCCTACGGTGTATGGAAAACGTCCCGCCCTTCTGTCCCCGTTGGCTCGAGCCCCCTATTGGGCCTGTGAATATATATATATACTATATATATATATATATTATATATATATATATATATATATATTATACTATATTATATATAATAATATATATATATAATATATATATATTATATATATTAATATATAATATATATATAGATATATAATATATATATATATTCGAAAAAATTGTCATGAATCTACTATGATACATAAAGCGGAAATCCTGACGTGTGAGTATGACGTCATGCGGAGCTTGCATATAAATTTCTACTTGACGGGTTACGGTACATAATATATATATATATATATTATATATAATATATATATATTATATATATATAATTATATATTATATATATATATAATAATATATATATATATATTATATATATATATATATATATATAATATATATATATCTTTTCTCCAAGACTCGAGATAAGGTGCGTGAACATGCATGGAAAAGAGTAGTTAGTAGAAGAACATGATACAAGTCAGAAAAGAAGTCAGCCTTACCGCCCCTTCTAATACCTATTTAATGAGAACTCGTTGCAGTCAGAAAATCCACCCTAGAGCTTTCACGGCGGACCGCAAAGACCCTCACTATAGCATATCATCAAATGTAGGGTTCATCCCCTGGCCCAGGGTAGCCACAACCATAACCCCCCTCACAAAACCCCGCATTCCAACTCCTATTATGCACCTTTATTCCCTCGCCTCTGCCAAACTCACATTTCTCTCCTTCAGACATTCGTTTACTGATTCAATCCACTTTTTCTTCTGTCCCAGCCGGTCGATTCCCAACACACTCACCACTATACATCCGCTTAATCAACCGACTGTCATTCATCCTTTCCACATTACCAAACCATCTCAACGTACTTTCATTTATTCTCTCATTTACACCTTCACACCACATAACTCTCTAAACGTTCATTCCTCATTTTATCAATTCTTTTCACACCTAACATGCCACTAAGATTGTCCATGTGAACACATTGAACTTTAGATCTATACTTCTTATTCCAGACCATAGTTCTCTACTATATACAATAACCACAGGTTAACAACATACCCCTTCATGCAAGACTAGTGATGTACGATGGGCAAATGCCCAGTGGGCAGGCATTTATAAAATGGGCATTTGTCCAGGCATTTGCCCATTTCATAAATGTCGGCCCAAAAACTGGGCATTTATAATATTATCAGTAAAGGATGGATTATTGACAGCATTTAAAAAAAAAAGAACATTCAAAATAATAGTTATTTCAGTTTTTGCATTTATATTTATGTATTATATTGTATTTTATAATCATATCATCACCCACCTTCTCTCCCAACGACTGGGGTAAGAGTGCGCAACATGGCACTGAAAACAAAAAGTAGTAGTAAGAATATGAGCAAGTTTCGAATATAAGCCCAAACCTATACCGCCCCTTAACACCTTTTAGCTGAGAACTTCGTCGCAGTCAGAAAATCTACCTTAGAGCTTCACAGGACCTCGACGGACCCTCACTATAGCATCTCATCAAACATTAGAAATAACAAGACAGTTAAAGAAGCCACATGGCCTATCGAGACTGTTCTAGTCAAGCCAACAGAATCAATCACCAAGCAACATGTTCATGCAAACCCACAAAGCACTCTAGGGCTTGCCAGTAACTTACATAATATACACAAAGTCTAAAGCATGCTCAAGCAAATCCACCAAGCACCATAGTATACACTAAGTCTACAACTAAAAGAATCAAAACTATAGCCAAAGTTCATGCCAACTACACTTCAAGCTTTAATAACATTAAAGTAATATTCAGTTTAACCTTAATAACTACTGTAGCTAAACACCAACCTATTTGACTAGGGTCAAAAATATGCTATATGATACCCAAACCATCCATATAGCTATTCAATCCTTTCTTAAAATGTTGCCAATCAAGTCACACTCAAAAACCTCCTGTGGCAAACCATCCCAAATTTAACAACCGTGTTACTGAATGAATGCTTTCTTGTTTTTTTTCTTACTAAGCCCCCTGGTTTCCCTTCCGTGTGCTCTACTATGAAAAATTTATGGGTCTCTGTATTATCAATAGATGTAAATATTTTGTAGACTTGTTTCATGTCCCCTCTTGAAAAATCGCCTTTCTACAGAAAACATTACAACTAACTCATTCAGCCTCTCCTCATAGCTCTTACCCTCAACCCAGAAATCATCCTTGTGCTGCTCTATGTTGCACTCTCTCTAGCACATCTAAGTCTTATCTTAAATAAAGGGCCCAAACTTGGCACAATACTCTAATTGCTGGCCTAACATTGCTAATTATTACAGTTTACTTATAACTTCCTTGCCTCTTATAAACAGCATTTACGATTTTTTATTTATATCCAGCATGCTATTAGGCTTTTATTCCTTTGCTTCCAAACACTGAATTAGTTACTTTCAAATTACTGCTTATAATTCACACCAAAATCTTTTTCATGGTCCACAGACTCAAGCAATCAGCATTCATATCCATAGTTAAAACTTTTGAGGTAAACCTAAGGTTGAATATCCTTACACTTTTTTACTATTAAAATTCATTTGCTTACTTATCTGCCCACCAAGAAGTTTATGAAGATCATTTTGAATTTTGTATACATCCTTCACTATTCCTAACGGAGGTGGCCACTTTGGTATTCATTGCACCAAACTTAGAAACCTTATATTATGTCCTTGGTCTAAATCCTTTTATATATATATACTATATATATATATATATATATATAATATATATATATATATATATATATAATACTATATATATATATTATAAGTAATATATATATAATATATATATATATATATATATAATTAATATATATATATATATATAATATTATATATATATATATATATATATATATATATATATAGTATATTATATATTATATAAATATATATATATTATCGACAGGCTAAGCGCGCTTTCATAAAGAAAGTGCGACAACCTACTTTGGCTCTCCTACTGATAAAAGTTTCTGGCCTCTTGCCACAAAAACTTCTCTAATAACTTTTGTAAATCTTGCCTTTCCTACCACTTATTCGCTCTGATGGATCCTGTAGTTACCACTCCTGCTGAAAACATTTATCACTTCTCTGCATTTTTTTATCATCTGATTCCACACTGGGATGAATTTAACAGTACATCCTCCAACTCTCTTCTTCTTCTCAGGTGTACTATCGGTCTTCCCGTGATTACGCATGATCGGGTGTTTGGGATTGAGATCTATGAGTGTCAGGAAGGCTATGGCCCGGATGCATTCCTCCCGTGTTCTGAGGGAGTGTGCTTCCGAGCTGGCCCCTGTCCTCGATCAACTCTACTCTCTATGCCTTAATAACTTGTACATTTCCTCAGTCCTGAAGCGCGCATATGTCCGAACCAATCCCGAAAAAGGGGCAGCCGCTCTTGCATTCTTCTAACTCATCTCCTATAGCTGCTCACTTGTATTCTATCTAAAATCTTGAAAACTCTTCTAACTCTCATTTCCTGGATTATATGGAGTCTCCATTCCCTTCTTTCCGATAATCAGTATGGCTTTCGACGCTCGATATCAACTGGTGACATACTTTCCTACCTTACTGATCTATGATTTTATGCCCTTAGGGACTATGGATAGTCTTGGGTTGTGGCACTCGATATATCAAAGGCTTTTGATCGAGTATGGCATGAGTCACTACTCTCTAACCTCCCTTCCTTTGGGTTTCCTCCTTCTCTTTTGCCTTACTCTTGTCAAGTTTCTCTCTTGGTCGCCTTCCATACAGCACTCGTTTGAGGGAGCCGACTTCTTCCTCCTTTCCTGTTAATTGTGGTGTTCCTCAAGGTTCTGTTTTATTCTTACAAACTTTTATTCTTACTTTTCATCAACGATCTCCTCAGCCGCTATTTCTAACTCTGTTCACTCTTATGCCGGATGACTCAACTCTCCATTCTTCCACTTCATTTCAAATCTGCTCCCTCTTTTGCGCATCTAGAGTTGCCTCTCGTCGTCCGGCTTTCTGATTCTATTCTTGCCGACCTAGATGGGATTTCCCGGTGAGGCAGCCTCAACCTTTGAGAGATTCCAGCAGTTAAAAAAACAAAACTACTTTAACATCTCCCGTCTCAAAAAAAACACCTCCTTAACTTTCCTATATTTTTCGACGTTCTAACGTCTCACCTGTTGACAACATAAACATTCTTAGGTTCGAACATAAACAATAAAATTATCTTGGAAAACCTCGATATCACAAGCGGTGACTAAGGTGGCCTCAAAGAACTGGGAGTTCTGTTCAGGTTCCGGGAATTTTTTTCTTCGCCACAGCTACTTCCCAGTTAATATAACGCCTTATTTCGCCGCTTGTTTGGAGTACCTGTTCTCACATCTGGCGGGGGCTCGGCTCCACCCTTCTATTTGGACAGAGTTGAGTCTGAAGCTAAGATACTAATTAAGCTGTCCCCTACTTTCTAACTCTCTTGACCCTCTATCTCTGCGACTTGACGTTGGCGCACTATCTCGTTTCTATAGGTACTACAACGGTATATGCTGAGAGGAATGGGCACTCGCATTCCACCTCCATTGCGGCGCCCTCGTTATACAAGGGGTGCCATGCTCTCGCATTAA
The DNA here is from genome assembly GCA_015478945.1 of Trachelipus rathkii. Taxonomy (NCBI): domain Eukaryota; kingdom Metazoa; phylum Arthropoda; class Malacostraca; order Isopoda; family Trachelipodidae; genus Trachelipus; species Trachelipus rathkii. The sequence goes on along the minus strand of JABUQX010110079.1, from coordinate 15,378 downwards.
TTTTGCGTGAGCATTGAAAATCCCAGGCTTGATTCGATTGTGGTGTTTCTTTTTTTCAGCCACTTCTGTTCTGTGGGAATTCCTTGCCATCTTGTGTTTTTCCTCCTGTATTTAAAGACACATCTGCCCTCACCTGATAGATTTGCGTTAGCTTGTTCGGGCTTGGTGGTTTTCCGGTTATTTTATTTCCTACCCCCTCCTTTAAAAAGGGCTAAGCCCGTGTGAGTGGTGGTAATCTGTAAAAAAAAAAAAAAAAAAAAAAAAAAAATATATATATACTATATTATATATATATATATATATATATATATAATATATATACTATATATATAGTATATATATATATATATATATATATAATATATATATATATATATATATATATATATATATATATATTAAAGGATTAATCATCACTGAAGACAAACAAGTTAGTGTCGACTTCTGCCAAGATACACCACGGAAGAAAAAACTTCGACAAAAGTTAAAAAGAAAATCCAAGTCAGTTTCATATTTCCGCGAAAAGGTTAAAACCTTTAAGTTATCCCAAACTTCTAAATCAAAAGAGGAGCAAGTTATTCAGTACTGTTCTGAAAAGTTTTCAATACCTGCACTTGAAATAATTAAATTAAACCTTTCAAAAAGAAGAATACGGAATTATAGTCCCGTTGTTAAAACCATATCAATTAGTTTATATTATGGCAGCCCTCTAATGTATGCTATGTTAAGGGAAATATTTAAAGGAAGCTTCATCCATTCTCACACATGCTTCTTTATAAATGTACTCTAATTCTAAAGGATTATTGCTACATATGCCGAAATTATTTACATAAAAGTTGCTTGCTAGCAGTCTAGAGCATAAATCATCTGTAAATTTAGAGGCATGGTGTTTCATGACAAAATGGAGAATAAAGGGGCTGCTGACAAAACCAAACACCAAGGTGGTGTAGCGGTAGGTGACAATTTTGCCATTTTCTACCCAGAAAAAACAAAATCTATTCCTATCCTCTTCAGTAAGTAATTTAATAGCAAGAAAGGCCTGCTTTATATCAGCAAGAATGACATATTTATTACATCTAAATTTCAGTATTAATTTTAGGAGTGAGGACATTAGGTCAATGCCTGGGTAGGCAGCTTCATTCAAAGAAGGCAATTTAAGGTTGGTTTTTAAAGAACAATTGAAAACTGGGCGTATTTTGGTAGTAACCTGAGCCTCAGTCTTTAGGACAGGCCGATGGGGAATGAAAATAAATTTTGCATATTCTGAAGGGTTTATATCCACCTTTTCAATAATACCATCAGCCAACTGTTGGCTAAAAACTTTGCCATAATCATCAAATAAATCTTTATAATGTAAGTTAGAGACAACTCTATCAAGGACTTTACGGGCAACCACATGATTAGAAGGAACCAGGTCAATGGTTTCCTTCCAGGGAAGTTTCACATAGTAGTGATTATCTTTAAAAACTATGTTTTTATTAAATTCAGAAGCTTGCAAAATATCGGCTTTAGCCATATCTTCATTAACATCTAAAATACCGAGGCTTTCAAAAGTGAATATATTATCAAGACCATGCTCTACTATACTGTCTTCAAAAATACTTGTCAATGGATTAAAGTATGAGGCGGAAGGACTTAAAACCTGATTAACAAGAGAGGAATGGGCAAGATTTTCGTGAGACGAAGGGCCTCCAATGTTATTAGAAGGCACATTCAGTTTATCAATTTGGTCAGGGTATAGAAAATTTTTAATATCACCAAATGGTACAATATGCTGACCCATCTTAAAACAAGCTCCATTCATACATCTCTCAAATGAAAAGGGTGGCAAATATTGTAACAAATCTATACCAATTAAAGCATGCAATTCTACAAAATCCTCACATTCATGCCCATCACTCAAACCCAAGTTTATTTATATTCTCTAAAGCCATTTTTAAACCAGGTATTTCAAACTTAATATCAAAGGACTCATCAATGAAGAAAGCAAATGGAAACTGGTTTCTGCCAGGCAAATCAATAACAAAAGAGCTAAGAAAGAAAGTTTTTTCTTTCGATGAAATAAAACTATGTATGTCATAGCTAATACTATACAAAGTTTTCAAGTCTAATAGCTGCCCTGCAACTTTAGAACTAACATAACTTCGTTCCGATCCAGAGTCTAAAAGAGCTAACAAACGGCATTGTTTACCCCCTTGGTGCAAAGTGATTTCTATAAATGGGAGGAGATAGTTTTGTTCACCCTTATTAAAATTAATGCAAAGATAGGACATAGTTTGACTGCTAGAATTATTAGAATGCCCCTTTTTACATAAAGCAGAAATATGAGTAAAAAGTTTACAATACATGCAAGCGTAATCTAAAAAGCCCCCTTGATTACCCGGACATTCTTCAGTAGCATGCTTGGCACTCGAGCAAAACTTACAAATATGCAGCTGGTCACAGCGTTCTAGCCTAGATTCAATGTCTGTGTAAGATGGACATTTATTCATGCTATGACCTGCCATGCTGCAAAATTTACACGGGAAAGCTGAATTAGCTGCTTTGCTTCTAAAAGGAACATTAGATTTGGCAGACTTTTGAGTAGTCTTAAAGTTTTCAAGGGTACCTTTAGAACCATTGGGGGTGGAGTTCTTTTCATTATTACTATGGCCCTTGTTTTGACCACCACTAGCATGCTTATTATTGTTAAATTTATTATATTTAAGGCCATTATTATTAGGTTATAACACTTCACTGTGTCTGCCAAATTTATTATTCCTAAAGCTATTACTTTCATGCTTAGCTAGTGACCTCTGCATCAGTTCTAAGCGTTTCATTAAGGTAGATGAATTCTCAAACACGTCATTAATACTAGGGTAATTTGTTAGAGTTTTATCGATTAATAAATTGATAAAACTAGGAGGTAATTTATTAACTACGAGTGAACTAATCATTTTAAAACCTGCAGTATCAGGAGCAAGGAAATCTAAACCGTATGACTTTAGGTCATAAGCTAAAGCCTTAACCTCATTTATAAAAGATTTCACCTCAACTAAATTATCTTCAGAAGGAGGAGAAATGTCTAATAGCCTAGTCAATTATTTTTTCTATACTATGGTCTTTATCAAGAAACTTTCAAAAATATCTAGGCAATCGTAAAATAATCAGAGCCTCTTCCAAGATTCCAAATGTTAATCTACTTATAGGCCAAGACCTCCCAGACGCTTAATATCAAATGTATAAGTCCTCATTTGTAAATAAATAGGATTAAGCCAAAGACACTACAGCTTTAAACCTGGTATTAAAAATGGAGAATGTGTTAACTTTATCTGAGCGATCACCCTCAAACTCCCTATCTGAATGGGAGGCCCACCCTAAAAGTTCAAATTAGAGAATAGTCTTTCATCTGGTGATATACAGAATCATATCCCACGAGGAGTTGGTGAAAATAAGTGTTTCCAGAGTCTTCACTCACCACAGTGAGTATTAGGTCTCTGTTGAGCCAGTCGATAAACAGAAAGCAAATTTTGTTCTTCCAAATCTTAATTTTGAACTAAAGATGACTGTTGTCGCTCACTTACATAAAATTCATTAAGACTTTTAAATTTAAGTATATTTGACAAAATACTTTTATCTGTCTTCTCCAAAGACTTTAAATAACCTTTTAATTCAGATATTTTATCTTTAATAAAAGAGGGACTACCGCTAGTTCTTAATCTAGCTATAATTGCCTCCATCCTTCTTTTTAAATCGTCTCGTTCTACAATGTGAAGATTATTAAGTAACTGGCATTCTTCCATATCAGCCATAGTGATAATATAAAAACAATGACTAAGTGAATTTAATATTTCTCAAAAAACAACTACGTTATAATTTTACTCAAAGTATAGGCAACGTATCCAAGTATCAAGGAAATTCAATAAGCTATATATAAGGTGAGTTATAATTAAATAGCATGAGCTAATAAGAATAATTAAGATAGACGTCCTCTTTAAAATTCTTGGAAAGTTATTGAGAATTTACCATGAAGTAAATTCTGAAATATGCAATCACAGCAGTTGAGTGAACTGCTCTACCCAAATATGAGGAAGTCTAGCCTAACTAGTTAATTTTCAACAAAAACAATTATAACTCACCATTAAATTTTAAATTCAAATTAGCTTTTAAGTTTTTGTTTCCAAGAATTTTAACTTGGAGGGAAGCCTTTTATTGAGGCTTAATTTTAGTAAAATAAAGGTAGTTGCTAGTTACTAGTTTTTGCCTACATATAGCATGCCATCCGTGGAGTACTCTGTTCAAAACTTGAAGTAAGGTATAAGGATTTAGAGGCTAGAGAAGTGTTAGAGTTAAACAGAAAAGATAGAATAGACCTAACGGCTAGTCCTGCTAATTCAGAATATAAAGGGTTAGGACCAGCTTGGAAAAAGAGACCTTAACATAAGTTTTCTTAGAACGGTTCCTCTATCTTTAATAAGGCAAAAATACTTAGGCCTAACTAGAACTAATGTTAAATAATATAAATGAAATACTTAGTTTAATATATAGTTTAAAATAGCGTAATGCTACAAAGGGATCGGAGCTATACCAACTCACGATTTATTCAATTGACTCTCAATTTTCAAGTGCCTCGTTTTTAAGTTTCAAAACAAACTTTTGGTGTTGCCTAAAATATATTTTTCAAGAAAGTCTCCAAAACACCAAAACAGTAGATACAAGAAATACTCTAAAATCTTGTAATAAAAAAGCCCCAAGTTCAATTTAAAATAGTTAATAACAACATATTAAGGTTTCCTTCGAATTTAAATTTTCTAATAATATAAGAGTATATATATATATATATATATATATATATAAATATATTATTATTATTTACCATATATATATATATATATATATATATATATATATTATATATATATATTATATATATATATATATATATAGTTTCTACCAAATTTAACATAATGAAATTTATAAGGCTCGGTTTTCTCGACTTGTGTCATTATCCTTTCACCACATCATTCTCCGATCCAGGCAAGGTACACACATCAATCCCCAGTCCAAAAGATGAAGGTGGATGATATATACAGAGTATATCTAGCATGAATGTTATATTAAGGTTATGGTTATATATATATATATATATACTATGGTTATATATGTTATTATATTATATATATATGTTCGTTATTAGTTAAGGTTGGTTATAATACAATATTATTGGTTATAATATTACATATAGCAAAGAATATAGTTATATATATATATAGTTCGAAACATACATATATGTATATTAACGTTATTATTAGCATATATACATATACATATACATTATAATATATATATATAATATATAATATATAACATATATACATACATATATATATACATATATA
>JABUQX010110078.1:7500-13534 GCA_015478945.1 Trachelipus rathkii | reverse complement strand
TAATGATAAAAATTAAGAAATCAGCAAAATTTGTACAAGAAACCAGCATCGATTAATGGGCTATTCTAAAGTAATGTTAAAATATAACATGCAACTGGGTTAAACATGATATGATATGTAGAGAAACAGTCCCTGATGGATATTATCATGCTGAATTATGCATGACTAAAATGATCAAAATTATTCGAGTTTAGTTAGCGCTAGCTGTATCAACGCTGGGATAAATGTTTTAGTGAATGTTATATATTTGGGGGAATATGCTGTTGTTTAAAAATCATCTTTCTTCCTTCTTATCCAATACGCACTACAAGTTTCACGACTACACAATACACACATTTGCTTCATCTGTAATTTTCAACAATGATGAAAATTCAGGCTAGCTCCGAGATGATCGGGGATGGATGCATGAGCGTAACTAGGGAAAGACAGGGGGCATGCACTTCCCCTTCAGAAATCTCTTGGAAGTTAATGACTTCAGGTGGTAGGATTTAGTAAGATTAATTGCTGTAGATGAAGTTGAGCATATTTCGTCGGCACTATCAATCTAAATTAAAGCCTGATAAAGCGTAATAATTTAACATAATTTTTGGAGATTTCAAAATGTGATAAAGAGGGGTGCTCATCCCTTGCCCGTTATAGCAGATATAATTTGCAGCTAATATGTGAATTTAAACTTCAATACTTTAGAATTTTAAAATGTTATAATAACATCGAAGTTGAGATCAACAAAACATTACAACTTTTAGGGTTGGAGATACTATTTGCATTGGAAGTGTATGTTCATGATGATCTACGATGCTACTAAGCATTCCTCTCATGAAGTAACAGCAGGGAAACTATTGAATAGACCATAGAACGAGAATAATGTTTTGAAAAGTTAAGAAAAGCCTTGGTAATGATATCGTTGTTGTCCTATCCTGAATATACTACTGAACAGCCTTTAAGGTTTGTGATTGATGCACTCAAAAGAGACACCGTGTTTACATCACGAGAGTTTCAAATTGGTAAATTGAAAGTTATATTAGATACTTCAACGAACTTCAACACAGTGCAAAGAAAATACTGTCTTAGAAAAAGGTGCTGTGGGATTAAGATGGGAGTTTAATTTTTACGCCGTTTTTAATTTGTAGAAAGTTTGTAATATTGACTGACCATTAAGGACTCAAATATTTACAGAATTTGTAACAATACCAATAATTAATAGGTCTCCCAAACTTTTGATTTGACTGAGTATGAGTTCGATACACAATATCGGATAGCCAAATAGAATGTTTCATTAGACTGGTTGCCATGATAAAAAGATAATACAGATTTTAAAGTTGGATAAGAATAAGTTGAAGTTCCCCAGGAATTTTATGAGGGTAGTTCCTGGTTAACTTAGTTGCCCTTTAGAGTTTCAAAATAAATTTTGACTAGTAAGGAAGAAAATTATTACCATGTAAAAAGTAAATTGTTGAGAGAAATTTTGAATAAATAAAATTATAATTTAAAAATTACTAATAAAAAAGAAAAAAAAGAAATGAAAAATAAAGCTGCTAGGAATTTTAGTTTGTCAAAAAGGCGTACAAGTATTTTGCAATATTTACAGCTGTCGAGTACTAATTTTTGAAGGAAAAATTAAGAAAATTATGAACTAGAAAATGATTTGAAATTTTACAAAATTCGATCCGTTAAATCTGTTTAGGGAATAAAAAATATACTATAGGATAGTGATTAAAATATGCGCAGGAAAGGTAAAGTAATAAGAGTTATAATAGAGGTAGAAAACAAAACTTTACATCATTTCCCTAATACATTCGAAGTTTCAGCTGAGACTTTTGAAAAGAGAAATGTTATAAAAGCTATAGATAAATTGCTTCCAATTAGTAGGGACTTGAAATAAAATCTATAATGAAATTAATCTGAAATAGATACCAATAGAATTGAAATTATAGAATAAATTCCAAACAATCAGTGGAAATTACAATTGAAATAGAACCAAAAAAAAATTATTCTTGTAAATCCTTAAAATTGATCCTAAATATAAGGAAGTAGCTAAATTGGAGGAAAGAACAGATGGAACAAAATTAACCACTTTGCAAAGTTATCAGACACGTGGATCGTGTATTTTCAATGAAGTTTTCATTGAAGTTATTAAATATTATAATATTTATAAGCTTCATAAAACTGTAAGTAGCTGGAGAGGTAAACTTGCATTATTGAGAAATAGTCCTAGAAATTCATTTCAGCTAGTTGCTTGTGACTTTATGAGAATACCCATTTCAGGAACAAAAGTTGACAAAATATATGAAAAAAAAACAAATATCAGGTCATAGACACAAAAAATTTACTTCCCAGTGATAACTTCTTGTACTAATTTTAAAATATAGCTGATAACATTTAAATGTTATACTATTTTGAATAATTTTTATAACGTGAAAGTTTTTTTACTATAGCTGACTGCTTAAAATAAAATTCAAATGACACATTATTTCTGCAACTGGCACTTGAGAAAGCTCATGAACTTTTAAATAAAAGTTTAATTGTAATTCAGAAAATAAACAATTTATATAGAAAAAGTTAGGAAACTTAAATTTTCTGAAATATATTGACTCAAAAAATAATATCAATGACATTTAAGATCTTAATACGACGTCAGTTCATAGTTTTCTATCTTTTTTCAAATGTCGCTACAGCCTCTGTTGGCCAATGACCTTAATGTGTATCTTGTTTTTATCAGGATTCAACTAGAGGACAGCCAAATTGCAACACCTTTTCTCACATGACTTGTATGAAGTCAGAAGATAATCAAACTTCAAAACCTCCCACATGGTTAGCGTGAAATCGATAACAACCAAACTGTAACCTCTCCTCTTTCATATAGTGGTAAAGTCAGAAGAGAGCCAAACTGTAACTCTCACTCCCACATAATTTGCGTGAAACAAAACAACAACCAAACTGCAATTTTTCTTCTCATATGGTTTGTGTGAAGTCACACGATAGCCAAACTGCAACTCCTTTCACATAGCTTGCGTAAAATCAAACGACAGCAAAACTGCAACTCCTTCTTAACAATAATTTGCGTGAAGACAGATGATAACCAACCTTTAATTCCTTCTTTAAGATGGCTTGCGTGAAGTCAGACGACAGTAAAACTTTAACTCCTTTTACATCACTTTCTTTCCTTGCCCAAGTTGGTGAACATTTTGTCAACTGATTATGAATATAGCACTGGTAAAACTGTTAATGTGAGAAGGAATTCGATACCCGTTCCTCTGATTTTGCAGAGTGACAACAAAACCGCTTGCGATAAGAGTACTTGGATTTGCATTTATTGACTCTGAATTTTAATCACTTTATCTCTTCAGTAGTAGGAACCGGATTCCGCACGACGACCTTGACCGCGACCTTTTTGACCTTTTTTGACCTTGACCTTTTTTGAGCCCAAATTTTTACCTGACCTTGACCTTTTTGGGCAACCTGAATTTTTTTACCTTAACTTTTTTTGGCCTTGACCTTTTTTTCGCCTTGTAATTTTTTGGCAACCCTAATTTTTTGCAAGGCAACCCTAATTTTTTTGGCAACCCTATTTTTTGCTATAAATTCTAATTCTTTGCAACCTTCGATTAGTTAGAAGAAGCAAACGGTTGCGCATAAAAAAGAAACTGCCGTAATGTCCCAATTCTTAAGACCAAATCCTTTGGTCTTCCATGGGTCAATTTTGGCCCACCCTAATTTTGGCCATCCCTAATTTCAGCTTTTAGCCTTGATGTCTTTACCTTTTTTGTTCTTGACCTTTTCTCCAAAGCTTGCCAGATGGGTCAATTTGGGTCACCCATTTTTGACCACACCTTTAGGCTTAGCCCTATTTTTTGATATTTAACCCATCTACACACACACACACACACCACACACACACACACACACACACACACACACACACGCACACACCTGAGCCTACACCCAGCCTCCATGTAGCCTGCCCAGCCTCCACATAGCTCCCACCCTTTCACAGCTACCTCTCTACCAGCCTTCACACCTCCTACTAGCCTCCCTCCATCCTTCACATAGCCTAGCCCACACCTACACCTAGATTCCACCCAGCCTCACCTAGCTCACACCTACACCTGCTCCACCCAGCCCCAACTAACACACCACACCCACACAAACTGCACCACTCTCTCACCCAACCTACACCTACACCTAGATTCCACCCAGCCTTCACCTAGACTACACCTACACCTAGCCTACACGTGCCCTACAACTTTGATGGTTCAACTTTTATGGCCAACTTTGATGACGTCATCTCTGTTGGCATCTATATTGATGATTCAGATTGATGGTTCAGATTTATTGATGGTTCAATACATTTTGATGGCCCAATCACCGTAGGGAGTATCTAGTGATGTTCCCATTAGTGTTCTATGAGTATTCTGTGAGTGCCAGGTGCCAGGTGAGTGCCAAGGAGTGCCAATGAGTGCCAATGAGCGCCAAGTGGAGGCCACGAGTGCCAAGTGAGTGCCGCAGGCCAAGTGAGTGCCACATGCGCCAACTCACTTTTTCCAAGCCTTTTCTAGCCTCTCCTGAGCCTAGAATAGCCCCAATATGTAGTGTCTACCCCTAGGTTATAAGCTATGAGGAATTCGATTGGTGCATATTACAAGTTGCTAGGATGATTCCTACTAGAGTTAGTCTTTTCTAACACTTATAGCCTATATATATATTACTTACACACCCCCACACATACATAGGCACCCTCTACACTATGGCACTTATACACACCCAGGTCACTATACACACATCTATGACAATTTATACACACCCATGACACTTATACACCTGAATAGACACTTCACACTAGCCCATGCACTTACACCTCACACCTTCACCATAGACACTTTCACTTACATACACAACACACACTATGACACTTATAAGCACTTCCACTCTCCATGACACTAGCTCACATTCACTTACACACACACACACAGACATACACTATTATTCACACACACACTTGATATTTTGATGCCTCAACTTTGATGCCTCTGCATTGATGGCTCAGCATTGATGCCTCAACTTTGATGGATTGGTGCCTCATTGATGCATTTTCTAACCTTTCTAGCCTTTCTCCCCAAGCATCAGAACTAATATTGATGTCTTCCCCTAAGTCATAATCGGAACACCAGGGCGCAGCATGCGCCTTTCCGCACAAAGTCAGACGAGCACCGCACCCCGCCTGCCGTAACCCGCCCCGCGCCCTTCGTCCCCGTTCACCGCTTGCGCCTGCAGGCGCAATATTTCCGCGTTCCCGCCTGCCGCGTGCGCCCCGCAGGCGCAATATTCCCGCGCGTATGAAAAATATATATACTATGAGTCATTCATTTTTATTTCATACTTAAACATTTTTATTAAAACATTTTCGCGAACCTAAAACTGCAACTCATTACAGACCTATTATTATTATTATTTAAATACATATATTTATTAACATTATTTTTTCTTTTATATTTTTTACTTAATACTTTTTAATTTATAAATTTTTAAAAATTGTATGTGAGAAGAAAAGCCTAGAGTGCCTGATATATAATCACTATTTTACTACAATTGTAATAAATTTACTAAAAACATATACCCTTAAAGCAGTAACCGCAAATCAATAGAGGTGTTACATAGCATCAAGGGGATTAGTATGCTTTGTTTTACCAAGGTTTTACTGTTTTGACCTCATATGTTTTACTGCTTTAACTCATATATTTATTAACATTACATACCTTAAAGCAGCAAATTAGGTAAATCAATAGAGGTGTTAAGCATAGCAACTAAGTGATTAGTATGCTTTTTTTTTTACTGCTTTACTGCTTTAACTTATATGTTTTAATGCTTTAACCCTCATATATTTATTAACATTACATACTTCCTTAAAGCAGTAAATCATAAATCAACAGAGGTGTTACAGCACCAAGGGGATAGTATGCCTTTGCTCTTTACTGCTTTACTGGTTTTAACTCCATATGTTTTACTGTTTTTAACTCATGTTTTACTGTTTTTACTC
>JABUQX010110078.1:0-2500 GCA_015478945.1 Trachelipus rathkii | reverse complement strand
ATATTTTTTTTTTTATAAAATTAATATATATATATATATATATATATATATATATATATATATATATATATATATATATGTATATATATATTGTTTTTATATATATATTATTATATTTATAGCATATATATATATTATTAGCAGCGTATATATATATATTGTTGTTGTTGTTACATATATACATATATATATATATATTACATATATATATATAGTTGTTATGCTATATATATATTACATATATACCGTATATATATATATATATATTATTATTATTATTATATATTATATATATGTTACATATATATATATTATTAAGTTATTATATATATATTATATACATATATAATATTATTACATATTTTTATATTATTATATATATATATATATATATATATATATATTATATAAGTTATATATATATTATATATATATTATATATATATATATATATATATATATTATTATATATATATATATTACATTATTAACATACATACATATATATATATATATATATATATAGTAAATATATATATATATAGATGCTGCTATTATATATATATATATATATATATATATATTTATATATATATATATATATATAATTAAGCATATTTTTATAATCTTTTGTTTTCTTCATTCTATTCATGGAAGAAGGTCATGTTATGAAATTGTTTCATTGAAATTCTTTAAGTTTATTATAAAAGCTAATTATAAAGTTTATCTATGCCAAATATATTTATGCTATCGACAAGATGGTTTAGATTTCCAAAATAAAGCAAAAAAGAGCGTATTAAAATTTTGAGGAGCCTATTATTTTTTTAAATTTCTTTTTGCCGAATATGTAACAGGCATAATGACTGTTTAATATTTAAAAAAGTCGTCTTTTTCATGGTTTTTTAAAGAGCCGTTTTCTTTTGTTTTTGTTTTTTTTTTGTTTTTTTTGTTTTTGTTTTTTTTTATGTAATTTTTTTTCCTTTTTAAATCTTTGAAATCTAAATATTTAAATTTTTTGGAAAATCGGAATAAAAAAATCGGATTTTGGAGTCTGAGTTTGAAAGACTCGAATTCATAATGAATCGGAAATCTGTGTCGCTATGATTTTAGAGTTGAAACCATGGAACCGTCTGGTACCGGCACCGGTATCGGTGAATCGGGATAAAAAATAATCGGAGAATCTGAATCCAAAATAAATCGGAATCATAATTTAAATCTGAACCAGAGTTGGGTTATCTTATAATAGAATCCAAAAAGAAAAATAATATATTTGTTTTTTTTTGGCTTTCTTTGTTGTTTTTTTTAATAACTTTCACACTTCAAGGGCGATACCCTATTCTAAGAAGGGAATTTCTTAAGGTAATTACTACCTGGAATCCGGTCGAGGAATCGAACCCTACCTCATTCCTTTGCGACTCACTCACTTCATCGATTACACCACGGTTGTAACGACTGATCTTTATCACTAAAGAAAATAAAAAATAAATTAAAAATCAATGATAAATTAATATATATATATATATATATATATAGCAGTTATGGTATATATATATATGTTGTTGTTGTTGTATGTTATTACATATATATATATATGTTATATGAGTTATATATATATATATATATATTATATATATATATATATATATATATATAATATATATATATATATATATATATATATATATAGTATATAAGATAAATATAAATATATATATATATATATATATATATATATATATATATATATATATATATATATATATATATTTCTGAATATTTAATGACCTGTTTCAAGTCCAACCATTATTGTTGGTCAGTGTTTTAATATAGGTTGAAATAGATATTGCCTCCATTTCGTTCTGGCCTACTTAGGTCGTTATTATTAATATTATGAGATTATTGTTTAAATTATTATATAATTAATATTATAGAATATTTACAGCATATTATAATAAAGAGTAAATCGAACACTAGGTCACTTCATTATTAGTCTTCTATATTGAGAGAGAGAGAGAGAGAGAGAGAGAGAGAGAGAGAGAGAGAGAGAGAGAGAGAGAGAGAGAGAGAGAGAGAGAGAGAGAGAGAGAGAGAGAGAGAGAGAGAGAGAGAGAGAGAGAGAGAGAGAGGTTAAGTGGCTTCCTTGCACAGGCAGATAGTGCAGGAGTATAAACATTCAATAGGATTCTTCTTATAGGACTTCAAAGAACCAGAACTCATGCTTATACATATACAGTTCAAAGGTCAGTTAAAAACAAGATTGACATCGTAGGGAGAGGGACGTCCTTTTTTTTGACATCATATTCCTATTGACCACAAACTTTAAAAACAAAATCTCTGCAAAAATTTTTGAAAACTAATTTTAAATCTTAAATTTAATTAAATTTTTCAGAATAGTAGTATAGCAGTTATTGAGTTATATATATATATATATATATATATATATATATATAGTATATATATATATATATATATATATATATATATACATGAAGGGCAAATG
>JABUQX010110077.1:17500-24302 GCA_015478945.1 Trachelipus rathkii | reverse complement strand
TATACGTTCGCTGTCACCACCAACTCACAGGCATTTTTATAACCCTATCAAGGAGGAGGCCTGGTTTTAGTACTCGCCAAAAGTTCACCCGTAGCCGCAATCATTTAACGCATAATAAGCACAGTACCAGGCTTTAAAGCGGTGAGGAGAGATATTTTAAATTTTCAATAGGGAAGTACAGACAGAAGATTGAAAGGAGCCCAAATTCGATCCACAAAAAAAAACAGTAGTGGTGGAAAAGAAGAAGCACCCACAGCAAACTAGCCATGAGTTACCAATATCAACACAATACTCGTGCGCAAATACAGCACCTATGGTGCTACGAAGGGTCGAAATGGTCTGTACCATGGCACGCGAGTGAAAACTTCCATCGAGCACTTGCCACTGGCTGGTACCTATAGGATAGAGTAAGATAAAGCCCACCAAGCACGCCTCGCAAAGAATAGCAGGGTCAAGTGATGAAAGTGCTCAGCAGAACAGTTTATAAGGGCCTTTTTTTGCCGTGACTCGACCCTATTCAAAAGCCGGGGGAAGGGAAACCAGAGCTCTTCCCCCCCAATAATGACTGAGGGAGCAGTTTGACTCCATACGATGCGGATAGACCATTTGTAATTAGCGGAGCAACTGAGAAAGAGGGAAAGTCTCCCAGTTCTAAACAGAACTCCAGTTCTTTGAAGGCCGCCCCTGAGCAAACCGTTTGTGATGTGACGTTTTCAGACTAATTTTTTTTTTGCTCAGTTAAGGCCAAGGATTTTTATATGCCAACAGGAGAGACGACAGACCGTCGAGGGAGACAGGAAAGATAGAAGGTATTTTGGAGAAGGAGATTTGTAAATGGGTTTTAAAGATGGATTTCACAAAGTATTGATCTATCCAATCAGCGAGAATTAAAATCCGGAAGAGGATTAAGACAGAGGCAATTCCAGAAAGTAAAAGTAGGAGAATAAGATAATGAATATGATTAAAATGAAAGAAAGGTCGAGTACGGAATACGGAGTGGAAGAGTAGAGGTGCAGGTGAGAAGATCATTAATAAAAAATAGGAATAAAGAGGAGATAAGACACCACTATTGACAGAAAGAAGAAGTCGCCATCATAAAACTGCCGATATTGAAGTATTTAAAGAAAAGCTAACATAAGTTACAAGAGAGATGAAGGAAAAACCCAAAGTAGGGGAGGAGCATGACGCGGGCCGTACTCGGTCAAAAATGCTTTGGATATGTCAAAACGCCACCACGCAAGTCTGCCCGTAGTTCCTAGAGTGGAAAAAACCCAATAAATCGATTAGATTGGAATGTATTCACCAGTAACATTCAGTGAAACGAGAGCCGTTTACTGCGAGATCGGGAGGACGTTTCAGATGATCTAAGAATGAGTTGAGAAGGGGTTTCAAAGGATCTTAGGTAGAATACAAGAGGCAACAGGCGATAGTTAGAAGGAGCGCTTCCTTTTTCGGAAAGTTATGACATTGAGAGCTTCCAACACGAGGGAGGAGAAAGGAAGTGCTGTATGTTGAGACCGATTAGAGAAAAATATAGGTTGAGCGCGAGGAAAGCTCCGAAGAGATGTCCTTTTCAGTTGCAAAAATTTAGCCAAACACCAATGATGGTTGAAAGATCGAATAACGAGGAGGAATGAGGATTTACAGAAGTGCTAGAGATGAGATTTGCGTCGAGTAGAGAAACAAAAGGAGGTATACGCGCACTCTCTTTGATCGAAAGCCAGCTTTGCTCGTCGAAGAGTATACTGCAACGATTTCTAGCTGAATGAAAATTAGCGGAAGTGATAGGAGAACGAGAAATTTGCCACCACGGCGATAAGGCACTGCTCTAGCCTGAATGGCCAGGAGAATAAGCACGATCGAACCAAGTTGATTATGAGGAAAGAAAGATTTAGTTTAGAAGCAAATGAAATGAGGATAAAGAAAGATTTAGTTTTAGAAGGAATGAATGAGGAAAGAAAATAATTTAGCTGAAGATGGAAATGAACCTGCTCATTCCCATCAACGATTACAGCTCCCTCCTTTATCTTTAAATCTTTATACATCCATCATTATTCCTTATTGAGGTAGCAATTTTGTTATCTCTGCAAACTTGGAAAACCTTACATTTAAGTCCCTGATCTAAATTATTTATACATGTATGAGGAACAAGCCACTTTAACCTAAGAAATCGTTAACGACCACAAACATGTCTCCTCATTTTCCATTAATAAATACTTTTCTTTCTTCATAACATTATTATGATTTATTAATTTATTATATTAATTATTATGTATTATTATATATTATTTTATTATTAATTATATATTTATTATTATTATATATATTATTTTAATTGTTTTGTTAGTATTATTGTTATTGTTATTGTTATTGTTATTGTTATTTAGTTTATTGTTATTATTGTTCATTGTTATTATTTATGTATTATATCATTATATTATATTATTATTATTAATTATATATTATTATTATTATTATATGTATTATTTATTTATTATTACTTATTATTATTATTAATTAGGGAGGACATTAAGGAACAAAAATTTTGATCGCGAAAAATAATTTTCGGGAGTTAACCCCCGACACTCCTGTCTTCAACCTTTCTATAATATAATAGTACGATATATTATATATAAATATATATTTATATATAGTATATATATATATATATATATATATATATAAATATTATATATTAAATATAATAACTATATATATATATGCTATATATATATATATATATATTATAGGTAAAGCTAGTAGACAGCGACCACACATTTTGAGACCAAAAATTTTCTAAGTTCAAAAAAATTTCTAAGTTAAGAAAGATAGTTAAGTGAGCGGTTTTTAATAAAAATTGTTAGTGGCAGCTTCTCGGCATAATTCCAGAAAAGCTTCCATAAAGAATTTTCTTTAAAAGACTTACTTAACTTAACTTTTTTCTGAACTTAAAAAAAATTTTGTTGAACTTAGAAAATTTTATGTCTCAAAAATGTGGAGTCGCGTTTGCTATTATACCTATAATAATATATATTTGATGATATATATAATATATTATATATATATATTATATATATATATATATAATATATATATATTATTATATATAAATATATATTATATATTATATATAGTTATTATTATTAATATATATATATGATCATATAACTTATAGGGTGTGATCGTTTAATATTGCGAAAAAATTTCGTATGATATTCCTTGCATTAAATATAGATAATTGTGCATTAAATGAATGTGGGAATTCGCCTCGTTTCCAACATACAAGGTGATGAAACTTACGTGGGACATATCTGATATATTCCATTGCCCGTTTCCCGTACCCCACTCAACCTTTAATAAGAAGCACCAAATACACCTAGGAAAGGTTACGAACCATGTATTTCGTAGTTCCGTAGTCTCGCTTCATAGTTCATACATATACTAGTCACGTGTCGCGTCAATCAAGTTTCTGTGTTCAAGTGTTTGTACATTATTTTCAAATGAATTACACAAATAGTGAAATGTTGCATATGCATTTTGTTTACTGTCGTACGAAAGGTAATTCATTAACAGCCATGCGTCTCTATGGAGAAATGTACCCTAATAGTCGTGTCATCCCTCATCATACTAATGTTTGCACGTTCTCCATCAACGCTTTAGAGAAGCAGGAAGTTTTAAAAACTTACTAATGGAAACGGGAGACCTCGCCATATCAACTCCAGATTGCCGAGAAGAACAGTTTTCCAAGAACTTTGAGGAGACAGTCCGGTACACCAGTAGTACCAGAAGATTGCTGGCAACACTACATGTAAGTTATTCAACAGTTTCCGGGTATTGAAAAATCAACTTCTGTTATCTTATTTACCACATCCAACGAGTGCAGGAACTGTTTACAACAGATCTTATCCGGCACAAAGTAGTCTTGTGTCGAGAATGCACAGAAAATTGCAGACCAATCCTCACCAATTTAGCAGAAATACTTGTGTCACCGAAGAGCAAATTTTTCCAGAGACGCATATCAAACTTCCACAACAATCACATATTGGCTGATGAGAACCCACAGCAATAGTTGAAGCCGGCATTCAACACCAGCTTTGTCATTGAATGTATGGTCGGAATTGTTGGCGACCATTTGATAGTCCATTCTTTTTACCAGCGACGCACTGGAGACGTTTATCGCCAATTCTTGAACATGACTTTGCCTACACTACTGGAAGACGTCCCATACAATTAGATCGAAAATTATTCATGCACGACGTATTGCTCCAGCTCATTTCAAGTTTAGTTGCTCGTAAACTATTTGGAACACTGATATCCACGCCGTGGAAGGTCGAGGAGGTACAAGGAACCTTGGCCTCCGTATGTCTCCAGACCAAATGCATGGATATCTTCTTGTGGGGGTACCTGAAACATTGGCTTTATACAAGCAACAGTTGAAAGTCCCGAAGAATTAAGAGCTCGCATAATCGCATCTGTGACACAATTCGGCACACACACGTATATTTGAACGTCGTCCGCAATCAATGCGTTGCAGAATAGAGGCTTGTATTGCGCTGGGGTGCTCATTTTCAACATTTGTGTATAACCTTTGTGCACCATTGCTTCGTACAATTTCTGTTGTATATTTCTTCTTTGCCGTAATGTATGTACAAAATGGAATAAATGAATAGAATTATGTAATATCACATTTAATTACTGAATATTCTAACTTAATTTTTGATTAGGTTTCTTCACCTTGTATCTTGAAACGAGGCGTTTCGGTGAAATGTTCATTGACACATATTTATATTTAAAGCAAAGGAAATCATACTGAATTTTTTCGCCATATTAATGATACACCCTGTATATATCATATATTAACTATATATTATATATATATATATAAATAATATATATATATATATATAAGATATATAATATATTATATATATATATATATAATACTAATATACTATATATCTATATTACAGAAAGAAGAGAGAGGAGAGAGGGAGAAAGAATTTTTAAAATAGTTTTTTTTTCAATTAATCGTCATCCGTCACTCAGTCATCGGCATTCGGATCATCGGCAAAGAATTGCTCTAATCGTCATCTCATCGTCATCGGCAAAAAAAATTTCAATAATCTTTCCATCACTAATATACTATATATAGATAGTATATATATATATATATAGATATATAAGTTATTATATACTTAATATATATATTATATATATATTATATATGTATATAGAATATATAAATATATATATATATTATATATATAGAATATATATATAAATTAGACTATATATATATACTATATATTATAATAATATATTATATATATATACTATATATTTATTATATACAGTATATAATATATATATATATATATATAATATCATATATAGATATATATATATATAATATATATATATATATATATAATATATATCTCGGATTTATAGAAAACAGCTGAGAAGGAAGAAATGTGAAGAGCAAGAAAAGGGATTTTAAAGAGGGTTGAAAAGACTGACATCTCCAGGAGAGCAATTATAGTCATAAATTGTTTTTACCTCTAAGGAATGCTTATTGTATACAGAAGCTTGAATTGAAACCAGACTGTCGTTTAGAAGTGGCAAAAGATTTTTAAATCGGAAGAACTTATTTAAAATATTTTATTGAATCGAACATTGTGAAATTAATTAATTAATTAAATACTATTTTCATATCAATATTCTAAGTATAATGTTTATAACAATTTCAAATTATTCGTAGCTTCCAAAAAATAAGTAGAATATTTTTTTTTTTTTTTAATTATACGATAAAGAAGTTTAAATAAATAAAAAGTTATATATTTAAAAAAAAAAGTAAATGTTTTTTGCCTATTCAAATAATTTAAGGTTTTTGGATAATTTTTAAATTATTTTTATTTTTTTTAAATAAAGGGTAGCTAAATTATTTTTAACGTTATAATTAATAATAAATTATAATTAAGAATTGTTTAAAAATTAAATGACCTATATAAGTTAATATCTACTTAATTAAAGAAAATAAATAATTTATAATTTATTTAATAAATAATTTAAACTCAAAAAATAAAAAAAAATAAATAAATAAAAGAATGTTTCTAAATCTTTCTAAATATTAAGAAATAAATAAAAGTAAAATAAATAAATAAATAAATTGGTTGAAATTGGTTTGAATCGATACGATGCGAAAAATAATACCTTAATTTCTAAACTAAGAATGTTGGCCTTTATACGAAAATATTTTTTAGCACTCGAAAATAAATTTATAAATATGATCATATTGAAATCAATTAATATAATTAATGTACTAAATAATTATAATAGCTTTATTATATATTTTCAAAGATTTTGGAAGTTAAAAAAAGTCAACGTGATATTTTGAGAGAGAGCAAAGTGTACTTTTATAATCGTAATTCTGTGGAGATCAAAAGGTCTTAAAAAGTCTCCTTTTTGCAATACTAGATTTGTACATGCAAGATTTCAATGATTATTAAATGAAGGCAAAACAAATAGAACCTAATTATGAATAATAAATTTTAATATAATAGTTGTCCTAAAAATGTGCTTTTATTAGAGTAAAATTTCTACAAAATAGAACAAGAAGATATTCATCCATTATAACTAAATTAAGCGAAGATATTTATATCTAAATTAAGTAGGCTTATGTACTGACGAGTCTTGTAGAAATAAAGTTTTAATCAAGTTATTTCGGGTTAATTTATAGTAAATAAAAGTAAAAGTTATAAAAGAGAAAGTTTTAGGATCCTAAAAATAAGGGTAACTATTA
>JABUQX010110077.1:0-2500 GCA_015478945.1 Trachelipus rathkii | reverse complement strand
GAAGACGGTTTGAGATATCGTAATGAAACTTTGTATATGTTCTATTGGTATGTTAAACTGATTACCGGTGAGTTTTCAAGTCGCTAGGTTGATTCTAGGGGGTATCTCCCCCCGAGAGCAAGGGTGAAATAAGCGGGTTACGCCGTTTTTGCGGCTTCCAATTCTAGGCCTAACTGACTAACGCTGTTATTATTATTATTATTATTATTATTATTATTATTATTATTATTATTATTATTATTATTATTATTATTATTATTATTATTATTATTATTATTATTATTTATTTTCATTTTATGTTTATTTCTTTATTTTTATTATTCTTCGTTAGCGTTAGCCCTGCCCCTCTCAGCCCAGCGTAGCACCGCACCAACCCCTGCCCTAGCAAGTACGACCCTATATATATATATATATATATATATATATATATATATGTATATACCCTATATATATATATATATATATATATATATATATATATATATATATATATATATATATATATATATATATATATATATATTCTTGTATATATATAACTAGTTCAGTAGTTCTTAACTACAAATAAATTGGCAAATATGGCTCTGAAAATTTTCAACTTCTTCAGCGCTCGTGCTGAACCTCCTGGGGGAAAACATGGACCACAAAGACATGGAGGTGGAAGAGGACGTGTAGATATTAGTTTACGGTGTTTTAATTACAAATATTAATAAATGTGTTTTTCTTCCTTATAAAAGCATGCTTTTATTATCGCACTAAAGTTTACTTTGCAAATAAATTTAGCGAACATCCACCAGCCGGCGAAAAGTCGTAGGCGCAAAGGCGCATAGGCGCATAGGCGCTAGGCGCATTGATGTGACCAAAAATATAGGCGCATAGGCGCTAGGCGCACTAGGTCCGGCGGCATGGGCGCATAGCGCAGGCGCACTCAAAAAAATTATAGGCGCGCCCAGCTCTGATTATATATATATAGGATATGGACGTTGCCTGGGAAAGTCGCATTAAAATTGGAAGGAATGAGAAGAAAACAGAAGAAAAAGGCCGAGGAAATAGGAGGAGATTAAAAATTCAGAAGAAGTGTTCACCATCTGATAAGGAAAAAACATCTTACCATCTTAAAGAGGAATGAATTGGGAATGGATCAAGTATGCTTGAAGCAATGAAATTGGGAAAATAATATCTTGCATTTTATTAAAAAAAGAAAATTTTTGGGTTGAAATATTCACGAAATTAGTAACTACAAAATTATAACTTTTAATGGTGTGATGCATCAAAATGTAACAAATTAGTTCTTTTGGAAAACAGTTGCTTTATTTTCGATGTAAATTATTATATGAAGATGGATATTCGGCACGGCCAGTTCTTATGAAGATTTTCTTCGCAGAATTCTAGGGCGACAGGGCTAGCAACCCGGCCCTTTACTTACTTGCTTGAACTACTCCAGGACCAGCATCGGAGGCTTATGCGCTTAGCTCTGGGAACGAGCTTCGAGGCCAAATGTAAGAAGATGCTAGGTTCACTGAAGGGATGAAACCCTACCATAGAGTATATAACTCAAGGATTGACATCGGAAACCATTGCGCCGAAAAATAGTTTTCTAGGGTGCTCTAGGATCAGGAATCAAGAAGTGTTTGGATTCTCAGGGCAAGCCCTATCTGGGAGAGGTAGATAGATAGATAGATATAGATATAGATAGATAGATAGATAGATAGATAAGATAGATTGATATATATAATAGATAGTAGATAGATAGATAGATAGATAGATAGATAGATAGATATAGATAGATAGATAGATAGATAGATAGATTGATATATATAGCACCTACATAGATGCTACATAAGAATTGCAAATTCACACAATTCTAATTGAAAATGAAATATTTTGTAATAAATTTGTTTATCCTAAAAACAATTCTCTTTCATTTGAATATGATAGAAAACGTACTTTATAGGAAACTATTTAAAATAATCTCTCTCTCTCTCTCTCTCTCTCTCTCTCTCTCTCTCTCTCTCTCTCTCTCTCTCTCTCTCTCTCTCTCTCTCTCTCTCTCTCTCTCTCTCTCTCTCTCTCTCTCTCTCTCTCTCCTTATGTAATTGCTACTTAGGTTCTGGACGAGGGATCAAACCCGAACCCAATGACATGCGACTCTGTCGCTCTTCCGTTTGTCACTTATTAGACTTGTCCTTCTTATACCATTCATATAAATCGATTTAAGAAATCTCAATAAATAAAATCTTAATTCATCTTCGTTTGGAATAATCATTAATCCCAAGAGAAGAAATAGAAAACAAATTTATTAATATGATAAAAATGACAATATTAAAATTATTAGCTTCTAAGATTATTAAGAACAAGCTTTGATTTCCCCATAATATAAAAGATCAACTAAATTGTTCACTATTGAAAATACTGCATGGCCCTTATTCTTTAAAATTTATATATATATATATATATATATATATATATATATATATATATATATATATATATATATACG
>JABUQX010110076.1:0-32200 GCA_015478945.1 Trachelipus rathkii | reverse complement strand
TATAAAAGCTATAGACATGAATATTTCTCTCGAGTATAATTATAAACAAACGGAGGAGCTTTTAATTCAACAAATGAAGATTATTAGGAAAATTGGACTTTGCTTCTTGAATAATATTTTCAATAGCTATTCACTCATATTCCGAAAAAAGTATAAAGACGCTATACCTTTACTAGAACATGCCAATAGAATTCAACGTATAAAATCTGGTGATAATAGTGTTATCCTACTATTATTATATTTCATATGCAAAAATTATGAAAAATTTTTAATTTTAGGTGAGAAAATTTTAGAAGACTGCAAAAGCTATAGAGATCTTATATACTATTTAATTGGGATGAGTGCATACTACAGGAAAAAATTCCGTGTTTCAATAAATTATCTAGAAAAAATACGACACTACATATGCCCGAAAAATTTCATCCACTTCGCCCAAACAGAAAAAAAATTTATCTAATTTTATTTCAAAATCCAAAAAAATAGTGGGTTTTGACAACGCTGAGCAATAAACTCAAAAAATCGAAAAGTCCTCTTTGACTATTGTAGGTAATGACCTATCTATCATATTCAGTTGAAGTCATTCGGAAAAAATCTGAAGTATAGATTGCAAGGAAGTCAAAAGCGATTGCAGCCAATAGGTTGAAATAATGAATCATAACAAAAAAACACCGGAATACAACCGTTTTAGACCAAATAAGCTCATATTTTTGGTGTTTATTATTATCAAATCGCCTTGATAATTCCGGATGAAAATGGGGGCCAGCCCAAGCCTAAAATTGGACTCACTCCTTATGAGAGCTAAACTGAATTCTGGATCTTCATAAATCTAACACAAAGGAAAAAATCACACCATTTTTACGGGAATTAATTTAAGAGAATCATAAATTCAGGCTTCGGCATTTGTCGTCCTTTCGAGTCTTTTTGCCTTGAGGGTTAATGGTCAGTGTTTGGAAAGGGAAAAGGGAGATAGGGAAGAGGAATAAGGAAGAGGTAAATGGGGAGGAGGGGGAAGGAAAGGGAAAAGGGGAAATGTGAAGAATGATGAAGTAAGGAGGGGAGAAATATGGCGAAAGAGACAATAATGAACGAAATGAAACGAAGGGAACAAATGGAATTGAAAACAAATTACAATAAAAGATGAAGATAAGTGAATAAATTGAAAAAAAGACGTCAATAAACGAAGAAATTTGAAATGAATAAAAGGAAAAGAAACGAAAGAATGAATAAAAGTGACATACGTGAACGGAAAGAAAGTATAACAGTGAACGAAGCCAAACGAGATTAGTGATAAGAATAGAAACTGAAAGAGAATGAAGAAAAACAAAGTGAATGAATGTTAAAGAGCGAGTAAGTGATTTATTAAAGATGACGAAACAATGATTAAAAGAATGAAAGAAAAAAGCTTTTGAAAATGAAATTGAAAATAAAAAAATAAAAATGTTAAAAAGGAAAGAAAATTAGAAGTAAAAAAAAATTGTGAAAATGCAAAGTAAAACTGATAAAGTCTGGAAATAGGAAATTTTTAAATATTGTTTCTATTTATTATTATTATTATTATTATTTTTATTATTATTATTATTATTATTATTATTATTATTATTATTATTATTATTATTATTATTATTATTATTATTATTATTATTATTATTATTATTATTATTATTAGTAGTAGTAGTAGTAGTAGTAGTAGAAGTAGTAGTAGTAATAGTAGTAGCAGTAGTAGTGGTAGTAGTAGTAGTAGTAGTATAACAGAATATAAAAATTTTAAATTTAAAATGTATATATAAAATTTTCATTAAAAAACCCGATTCCTATTAATAGTACTTTTACTAATTATTCCTTGAAAAAAAAATGGGGTGGGAGCAAACCCTCCTCCTGAGCCCCAACCTTTGAAAAGATTTTTGATCCTCATTACAAGGGGATTGGAAGGGAAAATCGTGTCATTCTGGGGTTTCCCTCTAAATTAAAATGTTTTTTCTTTCAAACAAATTTTGCAATTACGAAAAATAATTTTTTAAATTCATTACGTCTCTTATAAGCAATTACGAATATTTTTTTTTTCCTTTCAATGTTTCACTTTTCACATTCACAAACACTCACACAAGATTTATATATAATACTTAATTATAATATAATATATTAATATATATATATATATATATATATATAATATAATACATATCTATATATATATATATTATATATAATATATAAATATAAATATATATAAGTTATATATTTACATATACTATTATTATATATATAAAATATATATATATATTATATATATTATAATAATATTACGATATATATATATATTCATAGGATATATACATAATTTAAATATATATAATATATATATATTAAAATTATTTCGTTATTCTCAAAAAATTAAAACAATCAAAAAATTTTTATTATCAATTAACATTTAAAAAAAAAAAATATCGAAGCTCCGTTTACATCATTATATCAGAAATTGAACTGATTGTGTAAGTTGTTTGAATACGGAATCGACAATCCTGTTTAATAACATGAGATTTTGTTTTTATTACATAACAATTTTTAAAAATAAGTATTTATGTTTATTTTAAAAAATTGAAATTAAACATATTATAGCAAACATATAAATACAATATCAATATAACTAACAAGAAAGGTGTCATAGGTACCTTCCATATTGAAGGTTACAATGTTGCTCACCAAATTGTTATTAGGTGAAGTCCTAAAAAATACATATCTCAATCTCGACGTCTCATATTAAAAGAAGATCGAGGATAAGATGGTTTTTAAGATTTTCATTCAACTGTTACACCTTGATATTAAACTCTCTTCGGTGAAGCCAAATTGATGTACAGAGAACTTGGAAAGTTTGTCACAAATTTGATATTTAAAACAGATTATTTTTAATGAAAGCTTTTGCTGTTTATCCATATAACTATAAAATATTAGTCCAAATTTAGGACAATTTTAATATAATAATAATTACATTTGTAAAATATTTTATATTGCTTATATAATATATAGATATATTATATATACTTATATATATAATTATATATTATATAATATATTTTATATATATTAGATATATATATATATTATTATACTAGTATATAAATATATAAATAATATTAATATAATATAATATTAGTTATATATATATATATATATTATATATATATATATTATATAAGTTATATTTAATATATATATATAATATATATATATATTATATAGTATAATCATTAGTATCTTTATTATATCATATAATCTATTTATATATATATATATACTTATAAATATAAATATATCATATAATATAACAGCTAGATTATATTATTATTTACATTAATAGTATATATATATACTATTTATTAAATTATATTTAACTAAATTTTTTTTAAAAATTAAATTATTTTTTAATTTTTTTTAAATATTATATATATAATATACTATATTAAATATTACTATAATACTTAATATTATTATATATAATATATATAATATTATTATATTATAGTATAGATATAAAATAGCATATAATATATATATATATATAATATATATATATATATATATATATATAATATAATAGATATTAGTATATATATATATAGTATATATAAATATAATAACTATATATGAATAAATATATTATATTATATATATATATATATAATATATATATATATAATTATATATATATATATATATACTTATATTAGTATTATGTTAATGAATATATACTGTATATCTTGCTTCTTTGACAACGATTACATGAAATATTTTACATACGATTTTAATGATGTAACGATGCTGGAAACATAAATTTCTCATAAACACGATTCAAGCCAATAACGAAGAACTTTCTTCACAAACAGACCAATCAGAACAGGGAACGATTATTGGAATAGCTTCTTATGGAATAGTTTAACAGCAGCGCCAAAATTGATCACTAGAAAAGTTAGATAGCGCCCTATGGAAATTGGTCTTGAACTTCAATTCAAACTCGATTCTTACTTTATTAAAACAATCTAGAATCAGAGTGACTAATTTCGTAAAATCAAGCAGAAACTATTGAACAGTTAGTAAATGATAAAAGATATATCTTTAAAAATATCGGGCATAAAAAACTCTATAATGAGCTGTATTTTTCGCTTAAAAGTATTCATTCAAGACGTGCTGCTCATCCGATCACCACTATTAGAACTTAACTTTAAATTTTCCCAGATAGGACGTATCGTTCAAGACGTTATTCATTCGTCGCAATTGGGGTGAGAAATTATCCTGAATGTGAAAACTTATTATTAAAGATATTGATGTTATTGAAAATAGAATTACTTTAAATTAAAAACATAAACCGCATTACTTACTAATGTAAGCAAGAGACCTACTGTCGTCGATTACTAATATAAAAAATTAATAAGGAATATTATTAATGATACTTGTTAAGTATATTAATGCTATTACTTATAATCACCCGCTCTTCGACCGAATTTCACAACTCCTGTCAGAACAATGATCTGTTTGCTGCTTATAAACAAATCATACTAAGAGGTAGCACCTTTATGACACATTATAAGAACAGAAAATAATTTATATTAAGCTAACAAAATTAAATATCACTTGATTTAAGACATGAGACACACCCAACATAATACGATAGAAAAAAACTTACAGATAGTCTTGAAGTGGACCGTAAAGTTGGCAAGTTGTTCGTTGTTGTTTGTGTGTTTTGTTTATTTGTGTTGTTTGTGTTTTGTGTTCTCTCTCTTCTTCTTCTTTCTGCTTCTATTTTCTTCTTCTTGATTCTTCTTATTCTTCTTCTTCTTCTTCTTCTCTCTCTCTCTTTTCTTTTCTTCTTTCTTTCTCTGTTCTATTGTTTCTTTTGTTCTTTTGAGACTTTTTGTTGTTGTATGTTGTTTTGTTGTGTTTTTGTGTTGTGTTTGTGTGTGTTGTTGTTTTGGTTGTTGTTGTTTTCTTTTTATCTCTTCTTCTCTTTATCTTCTTCCTTCTATCTCTGTCTTCTTCTTCTTCTTTTCTTCTTCTCCTTCTTCTTCTTCTTCTCTTTCTTCTTCTTTCTTCTCTTCTTCTTCCTTCTTCTTCTTCTTCTCTCTTCTCTTCTAAACTTTTCTTTCTTTTTCCTTTTCTTTCCTTTCTTTTTATTTTATCTTTTTTTTATTCTTTTTTAGTTATAAGCTATGCGACTTCTTTTCTTTTCTTCTTCTTTCTTCTATATCTCTCTCTTCTTCTTTTTCTTCTTCTTCTGTCTTCTTTCTTCTTCTTCTTCTTCTTCGTCTTCTCTCTTTTCTTTATCTTCTTGCTTTTTCATCTTATTTCTCTTCATACTATTTATTCTCATAATTATTAAGATTATTGTTACAATTGTGCCTTATTAAATGTTTTATTATACAATTATTATTATTTTCATTATTATATTTAATGCTTTACTAAAGTATTTTCTCTATTTTCTTATGATACTAGTTTAGATGCATTATATTTCATTATCGATGCCACTACTAGTCACTACTTTATTTCTAATCTTGATGCCATAAGACAACTTTTAAACTATTACAACGTTTAATCGAAACAGACGAAAATACCGTTCCATCAGAGAAAATCAGTATTTCTTCACGACAGAGCAATCTTCAAGTATTACTCGAGTAACTCTTGAAGAAAACCACTTTCTTCACTGAGAGAACTTCACAATCTGCAAGTATTACTCGTGTCACCATTGAAGAAAACTACCCATTTTACGGATTAATTAGAGAATCAAATTCAGGTTCGGCATATTGTCGTCCTTTCGGTCCTTTTCTAGGTTAATGTTCAGGGTTGGAATGGAAAAGAAAAAGGAAGGGGAAAAGAGGAAGGAAGCGGGAACCATCGGCATAGGACAATAATGAAGAATGAAACGAAGGGGACAAATGGTAATTGTGAAAAACACGAGAATAAAGAGGAAGTGATGAATGAAAGAAGACGTTCAATAACGAAGAATTTGAATAAATGAAAAGACAGAAACACAGAATGAAAGAAACGGTGCATAAGAGTTAACGAAAGAAAAGAAAGTACAAGAGTGAGAGCGAAGCCAAACTAGCATTAGTGATAAAAAAAAGAAACTGAAAGAAGAATGAAGAAAAACATAAGGATGATGATTAATAAGAGATTCTGAATTGTTTATGGAGACTGTTGTTAAAAGAATGAAAGAAAAGTTATTGGTATATGTGTTAGGAACAAATTTTGGCCAAAAGAAAGAAAATAATAATTAAAGAATATGAAAATGCAAAATAAAACTGATGAAGTCTGGAAAAAAAAATAAAAGTTGTGTTTCTATTTATTATATATTATTATATTATTATATCAGCATTTATTATTTTATTCTTATTTATTTATTATCTTATTACATTTATTATTTTTATTATTTTATGTTATATGATTAGTATTATATATATTAGAGTCTATTAGAGAGTAGAGTGGTATTCGTATAGTAGAGTCATAGTATATAGTTAAGTTAGTAGTAGTAGTATAGTAGTAATAGTAGGTGTTCTGATGTGTTGATGTAGACCTAGTGAGTATAGTAGTAGTAGGTAGTATTAGTAGTATAGTTAGTAGTAGTAGTAGTAAATTGAATAACGAAAATAAAATTTAAATTTAGCATGTATATAAAAACAATTTCATAAAAACCGGATCCTATAATAGTACTTACGATTCATTACGAAAAAAAAAGTGGCTGGAACAAAATCCTCTCTTTGAGCCACCACTCTTGAAAAGATTTTATCCTCATACAAGATTGAAGTAATAATCGTGTCATATTGGGTTTCCCTCTAAATTAAATGTTTAATCTGTTTCAATTGTTCAATGCTACGAAATTTAATTTTATAATTTCTTACGTTGCGCAAGAGACAAAATCAAATTAGGCCCTTTCAATTCATTCATTATTTTAACACGATATAAATTTCATCACAAAATACATTAATATATATTATATTTATATATATAATATAATATATATATAATATAGTATATATATATATAATATATATATATATTTATATATATATATATTATATATAATATATTCATATAAATATATATATATAAATTTATTCTATATATATATATAATATATAATATATATATATTATATCTATATATTATATTAATATATGTATATATTAAATTATATATATATATATATAATAATTATATTAACTATATAATATTATATAAATAATATTATATAAGATATTATATATATCATATAACTATATTAGTTAAGATATAGTATATATATAAATATATATAATATACATAATATTATATAATACATAAATTATATATATATATATAATATATATTTATAAATATATACTATATATATATATATATATATTATAAATATCTAAATATATAATATTACATAAAATACTAATATATACTAACGACTAATGTACATATTGTACTTATATATATACTATAGATAAATATATATATATACATCATATATATATAAATATATATATTAGTAACATATAATATATTTAATATATATATCTTATATATATATATAAAGTATATTAAGATATATATTATATACTAATATTATATATATAATATATATAATATACTATATCTATATAATAAGCTGGTCCTCTCGTCGGTAGTGAGTTTTGGAATCCTCCTAGTTGTAGATATATTATATTTTAATTAATCATTTTTTTGAAATCTAGCTCTCATACTGCAGTTTTAATTAGTATCCTAGTGCTAATCTACCATTTTTATTTATCAGGGTTTTTCAAATTATAGATTTTCTAATTACAAAAACTTTTACCAGCTTAACGTTTTAGATAAGTATATGCCATTTTTAATTTCTTTCATCTTATTCCTAAAGGTATATTTTTAATTTTTATTTTCTTTTTATTAAAATAAGAGGTTTTATTTATTTATTTTTAAAGTTATATACAGGGTACTTTACATCGGGCTGAGTTTTGTTGAGTAATTGGTTGGGGTGTTTAATATGACGACTTATTTATTTCAATATTTATTTTTGCCTTTAATTATTATTATTATTTATAAGTTGTTCTAATGTTTGTGCTTAAGTTTAAGGCGAACTTACGTGGCCTCTATTGCTTTTGCCACAAGTCTGCTGTAGATTCATTTCTCTTAACTCTCACCTTATTTTTTCTCTCTAGCCCAGCTAGCCGGTTCTCTCAAGTGTAACATCATATCTCCAACTTGTTTTACAATTTCCGACTGAATAGTTAAGTCTGTTCCTGTTTGAACATTAAAATTCCTGTAACATGTCTCGAGAACCTTGAATCTAATAACTACAAGTTTCTGTGACCTAAAATCTTTCTCCCTAATACTACCGTAATTTGTGTTCTGTCTGATACTATTGGAACATATTTATATATTTTTTCTGACTGCTATCTTACTACTTCTCAAGGAAACAGGTGTTGCTCTTGCATCCCAAATACTTATAGTCCTAAATTTAGGGATTTTAACACATCACCGACACTGTAGTTGGTTCCTTCATAATAGTAGTGGGAGGTGCGCCAAACCTACAGTTCCAACCTCGGAACAGTTAACTAATGAACGTACACATATTCAGATCATACTAGCAAGTTCTTGAACACGCTTGACTTATGTTTCACCACTACTCATTCTCGATAACAATTTGTTAGAAGTTGAGCAAGACCGGATTAGTTTGAAAAATAAAAAAAAAATAATTTCTGTCCATTTAAAACCACTTTAAAAAAAAAAAAAGAATAAGACGAAGCAAAAAAAAAAAAATATGTCCGACTACTCAGAAATTAAGCTGACTCAGACTTTTGCTTAATGGCGTTTAAAATGAGTTTTTATTTATAAAATTTTTTAAATGAAATATTTCATTTTGATAAAATTGAAATAGAAAACATAAATATAGCACAAATAACGATTACAAAAGACACAATCAAATATAAATACAAAAAAGTGGAGTTACTTCTTACCTAGATGATTAAACAGATTAGTCAACCTGATTTTCACTTCCAATAAAACAATCCATAGCTCGATTTTCTTCTTCTTCTTTCTTCTTCTCTATCTCTTCTCTTCTTTCTTCTCTTCTTCTCTTCTTCTTTCTTTCTTCTCTTCTTCTTCTTCTTCTTCTATCTTCTTCTCTCTCTCTCTTTTCTTTTCTATTTTTTATAATTATTATGATATTATTATTATTCAATTATTATTATTATTACTTATTATTTTTCTAGATATATTATTATATATATATTATTGAACTATTATTATATATATATTATATTATTATTATTATTTATATATTAATTATATTCATTATTCATACTATTATTTTATATTATTATATTACTTAGATTATATTTATTCTTATTATATTATATTTCATTTATCATTATTATTATTATATTATTATATTATATTTATCATTATCTTTTATTAAAACTCTCATTAAAATGAATTGCGAATCTAAGGAACTTTTAGTAAAATTATTACAAGTTAATGAAGTCCGAGAATTATCCGTTTCATTCAGAGTGTGTTATTGAGTGTTTGTTCGATCGGAGACGGTGGTAAGAATAGGCCGATTTCTCTCTTATAATAAGACCACCCTTAATGAGAGCCAAATTGAATTTGATTTCATAAAATCTAAGACAAAGGAAACAAATCACACCTTTTACAGGAACTTATAAGAGAATCATAATCAGGCGTTCGGCATTTGTCGTCCGTTCGAGTCTTTTTGCCTTGAGGGTTAATGGTCAGTGTTTGGAAGCGGAATGAAAGAGGGGTAATAAGGGAAAAACGTTGAAGGGAGGATGAGGAAGAGGAGGACGCTGTAGAAGGCAAGGAAAATGATCGGTGATATCAAATGATAAGAAGAAAAAAAAACGAGAACAAGAAAGGTAACAAAGAACTAAATAAATGACCGAGAGACACAGAAGACCTGAAAATGATGGCAAAAAGAGGCAGAAATAATTGATAAAAGTACAACTAAAGAAAGAAAGGCATCAACAGAACGAAGCCAAACGAGATTATGATAAGAAAGAAACTGACAAGAGAATAGTAGAAAAACAACGCGAATGAAAATTCAATACAGAGGAAGTGATATATTAAAGATGACGAAACAATTGCTTAAAAATGAAGAAAAAAGTTATGAAAATGAAATTAAAATAACAAATAAAAATGCAAAAGAAAAAAATCAGATATAAATAAATGAATCAAAGTTAAACTGATGACTTAAGTAGAAAACTGCAAATAATATTCTTCTCTTTAAGTTCACTCTTGCAACTTTTTAATTTTAACTGAATAAAATATATTTTTTAATTTTATTATATTATATTATTACTATTATTATTATATTTATATTATTTTATTATTATTATATTATATTATTATTATTTTTATTATTAGTATTATATTATTATAATTATTATATTATTTATTATATTCTATTTATATTATAAGTTATTATTCATCTATTATTATTTAATATATCTATAATTAATAATATTAGTAGTAGTTTTATAGCCATTGAGTGGATCAGGTATAGTAGTATATAAATAAAATTAAACTTTATATGATATAAAAAAAAATCATGAAAACCGATCTCTTATATTTGTTCGAGAATATTCCTTAAAAAAAAAAAAAAAAAAAAAAAAAAACGGGGCTCGAGCCGACGCTCTCCTGACCCCCAACCTTTGAAAAGATTTTTGATCCTCATTACAGGTGGATCAGGAAAATAAAATCCTGGATTGCCTCTAAATTAAAAATTCTTTTCTCTTTTAAAAAGGTTTTTAACTGTCGAGAATGTAAAATATCAACATCAATTGAACCTACATGAGCATTCCTTAATTTTTTAAACCTATTCAACTCGTTTCACTCTTCAACATTCACAACCACTTACACGCATATTCATATATATATATATTAGACCGTATAAATATATATAATATTATTTTAAACATATAATATATATATAAAATATTCTCTTGTGTATTATATAATGAGATATACCATATATATATATATATATATATAGCCTAATATATGTGATGATATATCCTCTATCTAACTGTATTGTTGCTTAATTCCTATACTAAATCCTGTTTATATCCTAGTATATTTATTTTTTTCCACCATTTCTTCAATAGTTTTTAGCATTTGTGTATATAATATATATACCATATTGCCTATTTTAGTTATTTTACCTTATCATTCAGAGCTTTAATATTATTTCTATATTACAAACGCGTTTCAGGTTTGTTTAAACGACCTGAGAGGGTTTCTATTGGTCATTTCAATTTAAAATCATTTCCATTAATTTGCATATAGGTTTTAATTTTTATTTTCTTTTATTAATATAGAGGTTATATATTTATTTTTTTACAAGTTTAATAAGGGGTACTTTATTCAGTGACGTTTTAGTCTAATGTTTGGAGCGTTTCAATATGATTGACTTGTTTTATCAATATTATTTTCCTCATTGTTTAATTTATATTTCTAAATTAAACCCGTTTAGTTTTACTTAATTTTTTGAACTCAGTTTTCGTGTTTCATTTGAATGACTTACGAGAAAGACGGGGGTGCGCGTGCGGGTGGTCCTTTGCTTTTGACCAATGTTTTGGCGTTAGGGAATATCCATTTTCTCTAACTCTTAACCTACATTTCATTTCTGTCTGAGACAGCTACAGGGATTCTTCTTCATTGTAATCATATAACTCAACTGTTCGCCAATCCGCTAATAACAGAGGCGTGTGAACTTCGCACCCGAAAATAGAATTAAGTTCGAGAACCAATCTAATAACTAACAGTTCTGTGATTAAATCTTTCTCCTTGAATACTACCCATTTCAGTTCTGCTACTATAAACTATTGGAACATATTTATATGTTCCTTCTGACTTCTATCTTAAAACTTCTCATGGGGCAACAGTGTTCCTCCTTCGCATCCAAATACTTTAGTCATAAATTTAGGGTATTTCAACTCACACCACACTGCAGTGAGTTGGGAGCTTCTCACTGATGCAGAATGTGGAGTGGCCAAAACCTTTCAATAATCTCAACCATATTCCAGATCATACTAACAAGTTCTTAAACACGCTTGACTTATGTTTCACCGCTGCTCCTTCTTGATAGCAACTTGTAGATTTAAACATGACCCGGCTTGTTGAAAAAATTAAAAAAATAAATTTGTCTCCTGAAATCATAAAAAAAATAGATCGAAGCGAAAAAGAATGTCCGATACATCAGAAATTGAACTGATTGTGTAAGTTGATTGGATACCGAACCGACAATCCTGTTTAAAATGAGTGTTTTTTTATAACATTTTTTAAATGATATCCATTATTTTAAACATGAATTGAAACTAATGGTAAGCACAAATAACGATTTTAAAATACAGATATCAAATACAGCTAACAAAAAAGTGTAATATTTACGTGGTATATAAAGATTACATGTTTGCTCCACAAATATATTAGTGAAATGTCATAACAATACAAACCTCATAATCTCATAATCTCCATATTAAGAGAGTTCGTGAGGTTAATGAAGTGTCGTATATTTAAAAGCTTCATCTTACAAATTCT
This sequence comes from Trachelipus rathkii, assembly GCA_015478945.1. Classification (NCBI taxonomy): domain Eukaryota; kingdom Metazoa; phylum Arthropoda; class Malacostraca; order Isopoda; family Trachelipodidae; genus Trachelipus; species Trachelipus rathkii. Next base: position 19,612 of record JABUQX010110076.1, on the reverse strand, counting down.
ACTTTTCGATCCATTGATATCCAAAACTCTCTCTATAACAATTACAAACAAAACTTGAAAGTTTGTCACAAAATAATTTGATATTTTAAATACAAGTTATTTTTTAATGAAAGCATTTCCTGTTAATCATAACTTATAAACATTATCCAAGTTGGGACAATTAATACAAGGTAGTTACATTCTGAATTCTAATTTATTTTCTGCTATATAGTATATATATATATATATTATATAATATAGATATATATATATTGATATTACTAGTATATATATTATATATTATAATATATAATATAATATATATATATTAAAACCGAAATATATACTAATAATAATATATAAAATATATAATAGTATTATATATAAGTATTATATTATATATATTAATATATATATATCTATCATTATATATTATATATATATCTATATATATTATAATATATAATATAATATATATTATATACTATATATTATTATATCTAGTATTTATATAGTATCATATTATATATATTATTATAATATCTAATATTTATTATATATAACTATATATACATAAGATATATATATACTAATATACTAATACTATAATATGGAATCTTAGTTAAAATGTGATACGATATATTATTGGAAAATCGAATTAATATATATCAATTAACTATAAAAATTATAAATTTTTAAATAGCATTTAATTAATTAAGCAAAACAAACTGTTATATACTTTTTGTTCAGAAATAAATTATACTATATATACTATACATATATTTATATCTAATACTATATATATATATTATATAGATTATATATATTATATATAATATATTATAATTATACTATTACTATATATATAGGAGAGAGAGAGAGACGAAGATAGTGAAATTAGGTACTTTTTTCTTGTTAGCTTCTCTTAGTTTTCTCGATATGATGGTATTTATTAAAGTATGATAGTTATGTTAGATTATTTTTGATTTTTTAGATTATGGTAGGTTATGTTAGATTATTTTTGACTTTTTAGTTTCCCACATAGCAATATATGCTCGCATTTCCATACTATTCCAAATGTTCTACACCAATCCGGGATATTTTATTATCTTAATGCCTTAGATTAAAATATTACCCAAAGTATACATCCATATGGCTGGTGTGATGTCTCAAATGTATATGCAAAACACTTACAAAAAATTCCGTGTAATGAAATTTTTGATACATTCTTGAATATTCTGGAAATTCTAAACAAGGTTGCTGATCAGTGTCAGAGCTGTAGTTATAAATTAAAGTCATTCTGAAATGCCATGCAACATACTAATTATATTATATATATTTATATCTATTATATGTATATAATATATATATACCTATATAATATATATATAATATATAGTAATATATATATGACTATTATATATATATATATATTATTATAAACTATATATATAGTTATATTATATTATATTAATGCCGAAAAAGGAAAAAATATTTTTAATTGTCTTTAAATAAATAAATTAAATTATTAATAAATTAATGAGCATAATACGTTTTCATATATCACCTTTACCCTGGCAGTTTGAATTCCATAAGTTTGCTTGAGATCTTCAGAATGTGATAAGCATACACAAAACATTCTATATTGAAATTATTCTTGGTAAGTTCCTCAACGGATGTGCGTTCAAGCACTGTTAATTAATTAATATAGTCGATCTTGAATACTGACCATGCAAGACTTAATATATATATATCTAATATATAAATCATATATATTACTATATATACTATTATATATATATATACATATAATATGAAATAGAAAATGTAACAGGTAGTGCCAAGGAAAGGAAAAAAATATTTTATTTCAATGTAATAAAATAATATAAATTATTACACTATTTTGAAAATTATACGTCTAAATATCATATGTTACCCCTGGCAATTTTGAACTTCTTCTGCAGCGAAACTCCTTCTTTGCCTTCTGGCAAAATTAATGAGAAATAAAAATTAAACCCATCTTCAGACTACATACATTAATATCCTCTTTAAAAGACTATTTATATTTACTAAACAAAGGCTCTCTATTTCATCTTTAGTAAAACTACTTTAGAATTTATTTCTTGTTTGGCATCTATTTTTCAAAATAAAACAACGTATTCGTTTATCAGTTGAAGTCTAAGATCCTTTGTACTTTGTTGCGTTTATTCATTTAAGTTCTTACAGTGTTAAACGTGTTTGATATTTATTAATACTTTTGAATAGGTATATAATTATAGACTTATTTACTTTACCATTTGATAACTTCACAAATCAATATTTTTATAATTCGAGAAATGAAACTAAAAAATTGCCTTTGACAAATTTCATTTTTAATGATTTTTATATTTGATTTTAATTTCTAGATTTTTTTAATAATACTAATTATATATATATACTATATATATATTATCTAATATATATATATACGTATATTAATTCTATATATATATATATATATTATTATACCACAATGGGTTGCCATTTCTTCGTAGTAATTATGAATTTAAATAATACTACAACTCACTTATGTAAGTAAAACTTGTTCATTTCTTTTGATGTTGCTTCCTTTTTTGTTCCTCATTACTCTCTCTTATCTCAAAAGTTAATTAACCAAATGTCGACGGTGAACTTGCAGATTTTTGATCATTCCCAAAACTGTTTAACTTATCCTTGTTAAATTCCTTTTAGTCTTCATAGTTTCTGTATCTTTAAAAATTTAAAATATCCATTCCTTTATTTTATCTTCTATATCTGTTCTCTTAACTTTTATTTTGAATCTATTATTTGATAAAGGAAAAAGACCCAAAAATTTGTTTTCAAAATGTGTTTTCAATTCTTTTCTCTACTGAAGATATAAGATTTTCACTTATGACATGAATTCTGCTGGTTACTATTACTACTACTTGTCATTCCTTTTCATAAATATAAATTCGTAGTTTCAATTGTGAGGATAGTCAATAAAAAAGTTGCTTCTTTCTTCAAATGGTTTCTTCAGTTGAACAGTTTTTACTGCAAGATCCCGCTGATAAGAACTAAATGCTGGAATCTACTCAGCTCAACGATGAAGTTCTCAAAAGTATAAGTATTGGCAATTATATCATAATGTGAAGGAAAAAAGATTAACTAAAAGATGCATTGTATGATGAGGTAGAATTAAAAGAAGTAAATTAGAACAGTTTTGGAAACGTAGGATTGAATGGGGGACGTTACAAGGGAATAGGCGAAGCTCTTCTGGATAGGGAAGCGTTGAAAAGGTTGAAGTGAATATGAACATAAGGTGAAATAGCTTAGATATAATGATTTAGGGATTTTTGCTTTCAAAGTGATGAAATGTGATGTGATGGCGAGTGTGGAAGGAATACCACTTTCGAAAATGCTGATATTATAACAATTTGAACCGAATGAAGAGTGATTAGTGAAGTTGCCTTGTGGTTGTATGGTGCATTTAGATAGGAATAGGTATCTTCTGAGATGAGGTCATGTAATGGAGGAGGTAAGTTGGGTAGAGTAGAAAGTGTAATAATGAGTAAGTTCTAGAGGTATACCGATGAAATTACTCGTGAAATGATCAACGAACGGAGGGCGAAATATTGGTGATTGTATTGGTTTGCGCAGTTATGTAACTAAAGGCGTATTTTGGAGGGTATGATGTTCGTGAGGGTTAGGAGGAGAGCAGTAATAGGTACTCTTAGATATGGTAGGAGATGGGAACCTGTAGAATATGGATATGGGGATAGTTTTTGCTGAGTGTTGTAAGGAAAATTATGAGCTGGTTAATTTTGGTCGTAAAGAGTGGTCGAAGTGCAGGAGTGACTGATTGTGAAGAGAAAGGTGAGTTAATGAGTAGAGTATGAGAGCTGTGATCAAGTTCTTTGCATCGAAAACAATATATTGAGTAAGTGAGGAGAAGATAGGACATAAATTTGTATTTGAGTTTTTTGGATTTGCACAGGCGTAGATTATGGATTTATAGGGAAGTCTCTATTAACTAGGTGTTAATGATATATGATGTTGGTGGTAGTCTTCTGAATTGGAATAAAAGACTTAAGTATGGTGTATATGACGAATATGTCGTAGGGTGTGTAATGAAATAATGGTGCTTTTAGCACAAGTCCATACAGTTGATTTGGTTTAATATGTAACTTGCGGGAGTTCGAGTACAAACTGGGATGTTAGTGTATGATTCTTCATTATCGTTTATTTTCATATTTGTATATGTTGTGGTTATGACATTGATAGTGGTTTGGTGGTGTGGACTAGGATGAGCGTGTGGTTAGAAGATTGAGAAAAGAGAAGAGGATTTTTGTGTTTTATGGTGTGTAAATTAATCTTGAAGAGAGTAAGGAGATTTTTGGTAGAAGAGACTATTTGGGTCTATGGGTGTTGTAAGGAGGTGTTGTTCGTGAAAGTATCGGAGATACAGAATATAGGTGAATGGTTTATTGAGTGTGAGAACAGTTCCCTGGTGTAAGTTATTTAGATGGACGTAGCACTAGCTGAACAAGTGCTTCTGATTTAATATTTATGGATTATATATTTTGGATGAAAATGGGAACAGATGATGCAGAAAGTGTATAGTAGTAAAATTGTGAATGGCAAGAAGAATTAGGCTGGTGCAATTAAATCTGTTGGTGATGTAAAGGGACTAAGTTCTTAGTAGGTGCGCTAGGGTCTATACATGAAGTTATATTAGTTACGTGTTCTCTTGAATAGTAGTCAGACTTATGGTCTTTTAATAGAGATATAAGATCTAGAGTACACTTGTTGTTCCAGTATGGACAATTAGGGCATATTAGTGTGAGATAGAATTTCGATAAAATTGAGGAATGAAACATATTTTAAGATAGTGTGTGGTTTGTTAAAAATGGGTCAAACAAGAAATAATTGAAGATGTACGTTGAGATGGTTTGTCATGTGGAAAGGAGATTACATTGTCGGTTGGTTAAGCGGTATGTATAATGGTTAGTGTGTTTGGGAATCACCGTGTCTGGGAGACCGAGAAAAGTGGATCATTGGAGTTCAGATGATAAGGAATGTGTATCTGGAGTAAGCAGTAAATGTGAGTTTTGGCATGATGCGAGAATATAAGGATAAGGTTCATAAGTTCATTCAAATGGAGTGAAAGCGGGATTTTGTTGAGGGGGGTTTCTATCTTTTTCTGGGGAATTGTTTAAGCTCCCTAACTTGGCCAGGGATTGAACCACTGTCGAATAGCCATATGTTATTATTCCGTCGTGTTCCTCACGTGATAGCTAGGGTGTTTTTTTACTGACTGCGACGAGTTTTACATCTTATTGGTATATTCTTTAAGGGAGTTTTGTTATAGCCTTAGTTGAAGGGCGTTGATCTGTCAGTTTTCTACTTTCTTGATGCTGTCGTTAAGTTTAGATTTTATTATTATTAATATTTTTACTCACTCGACCTGAATCTAATATCGTATTTAAGGCAAATACTAATAGTTTATATATCTTTTATGCCATCGTCAATATTTAAGAATTTTTTCATTGTTGTTCATATTCATGTAATCTGTCTTTTCTATAAAACTGTTAACTTTAAATTAATTATTAGTTTTCGTGTAATAAGGAATGCACGGCTATTATAATTATATTATTTCATTTTATTTTAGTTTTTATTCTTAATTATCATTTTTTTTTCATTTCGTTCATCAAATATTACTTTAATATTCAATTTCATTCTATATATATGATTTATTATCATATTAACTTGATACTGTTACTATTAATATATTTAAGGTCTGATTCATTATAAATTCTGTTATATATTTCGACTAATATATTATATTATAATATTATATATATATTAAATTATATTATTATTATTATGTTATTATGCCTTTCACATATATTTTAAATTCTTCATCTGTAATGTTAAAATAAAAAGCTTATAATTAAAAAAAAATGTCGCCAAAATTTAAAAAAAAATATCGCTCAATTTTCTATCTTCTTATTTATAATTGTTCAGTATTTTGATTTATACATTTGCTAGGAGTGGTCTTTTTAGTTGGGTGTTTGTTGTTGGTTGTAGTTCATAGTATAACGGTGCATATGATATAGCGAATATTATAATTTAGTAGTGGGTTTAGTGTGTACGTTACTACTACGTATACGTTTGATCTTATATGTGCCTACTATTGATTTATCTATTTTTTAAATATGTACTTTTTTTTCTTCTTTAATGTTCGTATCTTTCATTTCTGTCATGAAAGTTACTATTACTGTGGTGGAGAGCAAAACAACTCTATAAGATCGTTTTGCAATTTTCTTTTTATTACTGTAACCCAAAAAATATTATCTGTTAAAAAAATTTTCTAAGTTCAAAAAAATTTCTAAGTTCGAAAAATGTTGTTAAGTATTTTTAAGAAAAGTTGTTAGTGAAGCTTTCTGACATAACCAGAAGCTTGTCCACTAAAGAATTTTTTAAAAATTTAACTAAACTTTTTGTAACATTAGAAATTTTTTTTGAACTAGAAGAAAATTTTTTTCAGAAAATATTTACGATCAGATAAATTAGTTATTTGACCAATGAGTATATATTATATAAAAAGTATAATATATATAATCTAAAAAATAAAAAATAATAATATACTATATATCTTATTATAATACTACTATAGTATTTATATATATATATATATATATACTAATTACTATACTCCTAAATAAAAATATATTCCTCTCAATGGAGTTTCATTTCAACATGACATTGTCGACCGTAAAATTTACGGTAATGGCCGGCATCTATCGTGCCAGCCAATACGTAAAAATCACCCGGGGCGACCCGTATCATTCACTATACAAACTGTGACGTATTAGTTGTACGGTTTAAATTCTGTATTGAAAAGGTGACCTGTTGATATTCGTTATGAGAAACGGTGGCTTATTTTTTTACGGTTCCTTATCGTACTGAAAGCCTACCGTATTTTATTAGATAAACGGCGATTTTTCTATCGGTTAATTAGATAAGTGGTCGTATTCTTACGGTAGTTTACTCTCGTATGTTTGAAAACGTGAGCCGTATTTATGAGATATACGCGGTGGCTGTGATTTTTTTACTCGTGTACTTTTACGTTCTGATAACGGCTACCGTATTTTTTCGATAAGATTGACCGTCACTTTTTACGGGTAATTGGTTGGCAGTCGGATAGATGCGGCCCAATTCCGTAAATTTTAACCGGTGAGAGATTTTACTAGTGTAGGAATACTAAGAACTTATATATCGATTGACTGCTGAAGTGATAGGAGGAATCTATTTCAATAAGGAGTGTGTGATTAATTGGGACTTTTGTCTTTTGGCTGTTTCTTGAAACTAAATTGAGTGGCTGCACGATTCAATTTTTTTTTCACACTTTTGTAAATTATTTCGAATTCTCTCAATTTTGGATTGTTAACTCGGTGTCAAATAATCATTACATCTCACCTTGTGATAACCTAGTTTTTTCTATCTTTGTTGTACTCGTTCTGCATACTCTTGAATAACATTTTGTTTCTGCCAGTTCTTTCTTCTGGTAACATTTTGGCACGTTTGGTTTCTTTTTTTAATCTCTTTCTTTTTTTATAGTTTCTGTTTTAGATATAGATTTGTAAACATTAATATATTTAGAGTTAGTATTTATCAATGGCATATAGCTCTGGGTAGCTACTGGGTTTTTTTTCCTTTCGAACAACAAGATAGAATAACCGTATTTTTTCTCTGAGCAACTCCATATATAATTAGGTCTATTTATTTAGTTTCCTATATTTGGACTATGGGCGCCCTTGTTTCAACTGAGGTATTGCTTTGGTATTATAATACGCGAGCGGATATGGATGTAGTAGATATCTATTATTAGTACTATATAATATACTATATATTAATGTAATTTGATACTATACTTATATAGGAGTATATATATATATATATATCCTCACTTGAGGTTTTTGGCTATGTCCGAGGTGTCTAGAGCCACTACCTGCTGGAACTGGGGTAATATATCGTTTTAAGAATATCAAATATGCCTTGAATTAGTAGATTTTAAAAATAATGAAGGCAAGTGGATCAGTTATTAAGAGAATCAATCTTATTTCATGTAATTTGGTAGAAGTGAAAAATTTTCATTATAGGATTTATAGAATCAGAGAGAGTGGGAGGATAAAATGTCTTGATATGATAATATATTAATGAATATATATATTATAATGATATTTCTTTTTTAGTATTTTTACTTATATTATATATTAATATACTTATATTATATATTATCTCGTAGTTAAACAGAGGAAAAAATTTGCATGCAATCTGTGAAAAGAAAACCCTGTATTAACGGTAAGTTAACCAAAATGGAAATTTATGATGGTTTTCTTTTTCCTGAAAAAAAACGAAAAAACCCTGGGTAGTTGGTTTTTTTGGCAAACACTGACTGCACTGTTGAGCAAATGCGTAATGTAATTCTTTTTTTTCTTTCTTTCAGTGGTGGTGTTTCCTTCAACTGACAATCAACGGAGTGAAAACGAGAAGTCCACTCTCGGTACTCCATCAAAAGCCAGACTTGAGCGAGGCATTGGAAACTCCACCTTCCAGCCATGACTCAGAAAAGATCGAAAGATGGTTTTTTTTATTTATTAATGTCTTAGGGATCAATGTTTGGGCCCGGAATATAAACTGTTGTCCTCGTTGCTATGATGTCTTAAATGGTCCTGCAAATAGAAACAACAAATGGTTACTTTGTGTGCTGCCTGATCCAAACTGCTTAAGGAACGAACGATTGACTGGTGTCATTCTGCGCATCGAATGAAGATTGCCAATTAAAACTAAGAAACGTGAACTAATGATGATATTTATTATTTTATGTTTGCCGAAATCGCAAGTTATTACCTTATTGAAATATATTTACTATTTTTAATGATGGAAATCTCAATTTAGACAATAAGTAAATCTTAAAGTGTATATTTATTTTATCAAGTAAAAAGGTTACATAAACATTGTCTATAGTTTTAGCTGGAACGAAACCTTTTTCTTAAAGACAGTGACTCATTTGTATATGTTTACGATATTAACTTGAACTAAATTTTAACGTTATTTTAAACGATATTTTATTAATAGTGTTTCTTGGGAATATTATTTGTTATTATTTAATTAAAGTGATTTGATATTAGAATTTCAAAACACACGTTAATTTATTTAAAATATTATTAAAAACTGTTATATGTATGGTTTTTCTCTCCATTGGTGTATCGAAGGATTGTATCATTTAAAAGAAAGGAAAGCTTTTTATTATATATATTATAGTATATTATAATATATTATTATATAAGTATATAGTATAATTATTAATATTATATATATATATATATAATATATACTATATTAGCTTTCCGAAAGCATCATGCATGTAACGAAAAAACTATAACAGCTACAATAAATTAAAATTTCTTGATTTCAGCAAGAAATTTCATTGATGATATTTAAAAGAAAAATGTTATCATAATCTATAAATTAATTAATAACACCATACACCAACCGTTTATTCATCTTAGGACGGTCAGCATACTCTCTCATTAACCTTCAATTTCTGCAGTAGTAAGCCGAGAGCAAAGTACCAAATAATACTATATTTTTTTTCTGAATGAATTTCTTTTCTTTCGTCTTGTTTGCATATGGGGAAACATAGTCGTCGTCCCCCGGTAGGATGCAGAGAAACCCTCGACTCTGTCCATCTTTGTGGTTTAGCCCTTGGGGTATCTTTTAGTTAAAACAAAATCGACATTTGGCAACTTGACGATCCCTCGGAGCGCTAGAGATCCTTAACGTCTTCCAAAAAGATCATACACTATTTCAACCTTTTAACATGTTAGAATTTTTCAAATGGCGTTATTTTTTTATTGTTTTTTTGTTTGATGAGTCAACAGTTTCTGATTCAAAAAATGTTTTTATTTCCTATATATAATAATAATACTTAATATAATATATAGGATAATAATATATATTATATTAATATATATATAGCTGTATATAATATATATATATATATTATTATTATAGGTTATTTTTTCGTGATTCACGTGGTCATTTGAATTTTTTTTTTTTATTATTCTCCATTATTATTAAACAATCAATTTAAGTGGCAACGGACATGATTCAAATAACAGGACCTTTTACGTCTTTTTACCTCTAAGTGTCATTCAGTGTATTCCTTTTTTTTACCTAAGAATACCCAAGGGTACCTCGCAAAGATGGGAAGTCGGGACTCCTTCTAAGCATCTCCGGGGAATACGATAACAGGGTAGTGCGATTTCCCCCTCCGGGGATGGTCTCGAACCCCGCGACACGCCAAATGACAAAGAGGATCGTTCCTGCCATAGTGGTGCGGTGCTCTTATCTCCTATTGAGTATGAGCATCTTGTCATAGGCTTATCAAGTCGTCGTATCTTCTTGGCTGCGAGGTCGAGTGGGTACACCTTAGCATACCGTTCGCAAGAGCCCGGGATCTAATCCTGGTAGTGAGAATCCTCAAGGAGCTTATTTTATCTATATACAAATTGAACTGTTTGAGTTGCGTACTATTAACATCTTAAGACCAAGCTAATACTCCGATTCTAGAGTGTCTCCTACATGGGTTCGTGTGTTACCGTTTGACCGAGTGCAAGTGGAGATGCGTTGGCTGAGGTATCTGTCCCGTGAGAGGCGGTCCGTTGTCCGGTATTGAGTAAGAGCACTGCTTTGATAGGTTTAAAGTCGCGGTAGTCTTTTTCAGCGTTGTCGTGTCGAGTGGGACAGCTGCTTGGCAAGGGTTGTCTATACCGTTCGCGAGAGGCTGGATCTAATCGCTGGTCGAGGCTCAGAATGAATCACTCAAGGTTAGTTATTTTTAGCTAAATATAATGCAAATTGAACTGGCGGTTGTAAAATTGCGTACTTGATGCATCTTAAACTCAAATTTATTATCTTGCGGCGGATCTAGAAGAGTCTCTTACAGCAATTCTGAATCTTCAATTACCGAGTGCAAGCGGAGATGCGTGGCCTGAGGTACCTGACCTGACATAGGCGGTCTTATCCTATTGAATAGAGCATCTTTCATAGGTCCAATCGTCGTATTTTAGCTGCTCGTAGACGCCTAGATAAACACGCTTGGCATACCGTTCGCGAGAGCCCGGGACTAATCCTGGTAAGTGAAGAAATCACTCAAGGAGTTATTTTATCTATAAAAATTGAACTGCGGTTTAGTTGCAGTATTAGCTCTATATCGAAATTGCTCGTATTCTAGGAGTGGTCTCTGCTTACACTGGGTCTACGTGTTAGCCTCCTTTGATCCGAGTAAGCGGAGATGCGTGGCTGAGGGTATCGTGTCTGTCCATAGGGCGGTCCTTATCCTCAATTGAATAGAGCAGCCTTTTCGAAGAGGTTTTAAGTCAGCGGTTGATATTCCTGTGTTGAGGCTTGTTCGTGGTCGAGTGGTAACCACGCTGACTAGGCGGGGAGCCGTCGCGGAGCGCCTGGTATCTATATCCTGGTTAAAGGTGAAGGAATCACTCAGGAGTTATTTTATCTATACAGATTGAACTGGAATATTCAGTATATTATAAATATAGAAACTAATTGTAATATATACTAGATATATCGTATATAAGCGTATAGTACTAAGTTACTAGTTATACCTATATACATGAGTATATTCCTATATATATATATATAGGGATTATTATGTATTTTAATATATATTAATATATATATATAACTTTTAGTAGGACTCATCTCTCAGACTCGGCGGCGAATCGATCTAATTACCGCTAGTCAGCTCTGTTCAACGTACCTAAAATTTCTGCAGTGTCACAATCTTAATTTTGCCATATATATATAGTATAGATAGTATATATATGATGATATATGAGATGGGCATAGTGAGTATAGCTTGTATACAAGTATAGTAAGATTTTATATAATATATAATATATATAGTAATATTATGGGATATCCTAGTTTAAACGCACATATCCCATATGCTACAAAACTACAATAGCTGCAAAGAAAAGGAATCTGTGTTGAATATCTCTCGGTGAAAAATTTATTAATTTGGGCAGATATACCTGTAAAAAAAATAATATATTTTAGTCTAAAAACCTACACTAATAGCATAGCAGAGAGAGGATCATTTTGTGGAATCCCTGTAAAGATTTTAGTTAGGAAATGTAAAAAAAAAAATTTGAGAATATCTGGCGTCTATTTTTTTTAGGAGCTAGACACAAGGGGACAGCTATTTAAACACCTATATTTTTTGATTTTCATGTTGAATATTCTTTTCTATATATATATATATATTTATATACTTATATTATATATATATATAGTATGAACGTATATAATTTATTGTAAAGGTATCTACACGCAATGTAGAGGGCCTTCGAAGCGACGGGGAACACGTGGGGAGGAGCGTTGTTTTCATACCAAACGTAGGGAGGGGGAGGAACCCGCGACACCCAATCAAAGGCGGGGTCGGAGACCCTCCCCGGAGGGGAGTAAATAGTCCTAACCCTGTAGTTCCCGAAGAGAGACCCCGACTCCTGCATCGGTGCGGTATACCTTGGGGTATTCTTTAGTTAAAGAAAAAATTAACTATACTAGCAAGTCAAATAATATTATTTTAAGCGAGTAACGTTAAAAGGTCTTAAATAGGCTTCTCTCATATTACTATAATTATTAAACAAATATTTTTTTTTTTTTACATTTTCCGAATGAAATTTTACCAGGATTCAAAATATGTATTCCTTTTCGCTGTAGCTATGTGTAGTTTTGATAGGGGTATATATAATATATGAAGGTGGAGGTTATGGGATATATTACTATATATATTACTATATATATCTATCATATATATAATATTATACTCTCATATACTCTAATTTTTTATGTTTTGGATCTAAGTCTTAACGCACACACTGGGAACGGGAGCTCGTGATCAAAAAAACATTTCACAGTGACGCTCTAATACATAAATAGATGTTCTAGGTCGAAATGAATTTTTTTTTTGTTAGGAGCAGGGGACATAGTTATATATATATATATATATATATATATATATATATATATAATAATATATAATATATATAAGTATAATATTTATGTATTTGTAAAAGGTATTACCCGGCAAGTAGGGGCTGAGCCGACGGGGATACGACAGGGGGGGACGTTTTCCATACCCGTAGGGAGGGGCGGAAGGAACCCCCGCGACACCCCAAATACCAAAGAGCGGGGGTTCCGGAGACCCCCGGAGGGGGGGAAATAGTCTACCCCGTAGTTTCCCCGGAAAGGCCGAGAGACCCGCCTCCTGCATCGGTGCGGTACAGCCCTTGGGTATGTCTTTAGTTATTATAAAACAAAACAAAACTATACCATAGAAAGTCTATTTTATTTTAACGAGTAACTAAAAGGTCTTAAATAGGCTTCTCCTCATATTACATATATTATTTAACAATAATTAATTCTTTTTTTTTTTGTTACATTTTCCTAACTAATTCAGTTACCAGGATTCCAAAATTGTATTCATTTTCGCTGTAGTATTTTATTTAGATAATGAGTTTTTTTTTTTTTTTTTTCATTTCGACCCCAAAAGTCTATTTATGTATCATAGAGGTACCTGGTGAAAAATTTTTCTTTGTCAGAGCTCCCGTCCGTGTGGCTTAAGTGACTTTTACCTATATATATATTATATTATATTATATATTATATATATAATTATATATTATATATATATATATGAGTATATAATAGTTTTTTCTCAACACGTAAACTTAACTAGGAAAGGTTTAGTTTTCTAATCCTCTTTCTAAATGAATTCTTGAGTTGGAGTTCTCCCTTAAACTGGATTCCATATATATTATATATACATTATATAATATATATATATATATATTATATATATAATATAATATATATATTAATATTTATTATAATATATATTATTTATATATTATATTAATATTTTATATTAATTTATATATATATCTTTTTGTCGTATTTTTGACCTAGTTATAAAAGCTTTCTAATTTATTCTTAATTTACTACTTATGTAAATGTGTAATATCAAAGATATCTAAATTTTTTATAATTATTGCAGACTTTCTTTTTTTTTTATTAACATACCAGGCTATAGTAGGAATTTGGCTTAACAACCGAATTGTTGATAATCGTTCAAAATTATCGATTATCGGAAAAAATATTAATACAATCGATATATAAAAATTCGGAACAAAGCATCGATAGCGATATCCCTAAAAAAACGAGAAAAATTAGCCGTTTAAAATTTTCGAACGTTATTTTTTATCATTTTCTTATGATATGAATCAGATTATATCACGAAAACTCCGTACACAAACTTCAATAATTTTTAAAACATTTTTTGATAAAGAAATGTTTAAATAATTTTAATATACTCTTTATGTGAACTCAAGTCAGTAATACTATACCAATACCAAGGTTTTTCCAGTTTTAGAATTTGTGCCTTTATGAAACGTAAGAAATGCTCGAGTGTGCGTTGCGTTTTTTGTCAATCTCTTTGCCGCAACTCGTAGAACATGTTACCTAACGCAAGTTAAGAACTCTATATAGTTTTTGGAGTTTAGGATTAAAAAAATGCAAACAAAAATGGCGGCATAAGCAGGCAGGATTTTTTTTTTCTTTTTTTTTTTTTCTTTTTTTTTTTTTTTTTTAGTCGATAAGGAAGGTTTATTGTAGTAATCACCCTTTGAACAATAATAAGATTGTGTTAAATATTTGTGTGGTATTCATATTTTACTCCAGATTAATATGATTCATAAAACTAAATAGATGATTAAAGAAAGAGGCTCGTTTTGAAATTGAATCAAAAATTTTATCAATAAAAATTCGGGCTTGTAAATCCAATTTTCCTTCCAATCGATGAAACTCCTAACACAATTTGTTAATCATTATTTGTAATATAAACAATTATTTTTTTTATTCTGTTTAATATTGTTATGGCTCCATCACGACAGCCGATTTCAATTGTTTTGTAAACAAAAGTAAACCTTCGTAGCAATCGTGGGTCAATTTGTTTCACTATAATTCGTGCTAAAAAACTGATGTCGCATTTCTTACCGAGCGTAATGACAAATAAACAAAGGCTAGGTAAAAATCTGCGATGCTTTTGCAAGTAAGCAACCTCCCTACTTAGGTTTTAGTATACCCCTCCGCCGACATGATTGTGATCATTATTTCTAAAGCACAACAAATGTTCAATGCAATAAGATAGATTTAAATGCCTTTCACCATAGGTGGAGATTGCTATTATATTCATTGCTACACTTCTCTTTAGTTTAACATGCGTATTAGGTTATATATATTAATCAAACCATTCGTTTGACATTGTTTTTAAAAAAAGTCGTGAATATCTCGCTCAAAAATATACGACAACTAAGCCGTACTTAAATATGAGTTTATGGTCATTTGTCAGATAAAAAATACACACTCGTCTATTATTTTAATTATAAAATAAAAATAATAATTATATAATAATATAATAGAATAATAATAATATAATAAAATATAATAATAATAATATATAATATCAATAATAATAATAATAGATATAATTATAAATATTGACTATAGCTCTCGCTCTACTCCCAAATAAAAATAAAAAAATGTCTTCCGGATTGTCTGCGTTGTCAAGTTCTTGATTTATTCGTACGTGAACATCTTTACGATCTGGCGCAATTTTGATACTCATTTACTAAAAATACTTTCGTCATTTATGATTCAGCATAATATATGATATATACTTTAATATATATATTATACTATATATAATATATATATATATATTTATAGTCATACTATAATATATGTATATATATTTATTACTAGATATATTATTATTATATTAATATAATAATATATATATATATTATAATATATATTATATATATATATATATTAATAGTATTAATGGGTTGGCCGAGCACCGGTATTTTGCGCAACCGGCAACGCTTCCGCTCAAGGCACCGGAGTTCACGTCACCACCACCGCACCCGCACCACCCTCACTTACCGGACGCCCCACCGGCCCGCCTCTTTTCAGTGCGCTACCGCACCCGAACCGCACCAAGAGCGAATCCATTAGCGCATCGCACGCACCAATTATTTGCGCCCGACGCACCGCTACCGCACTCGCAAACGCACGACATAATTATATATATCTATATATATATATTATATATATTTATATATATTATATCTATATATATATATTATATACTATACTATTATATCTATATTATATATCTTATATATATATATACTATACTAGTTATATGAAGCAGTATAAGTAGTCTCTCCTAACGCGATAGAGATGTAACCACCATTCGGCATATATTGAGTTTTAAGGTGATACAATCTCATCTCTACTCTCCACTGCCAGTTTAATTCATCCCACTTTTGCGCCTCATATCCATATTATCTTCCTTACATTGGATTAAGGCTCTCCTTATCGACACGCCATAATAATACAGTTGACAGACAACATCTTACCCTCTAGAAAAGGAAATAAAATGGAATAAAAGACAGCCACGCGATTATTTCAGATATAAGCTTAATAAAAATACCCTCTATCCAACACTAACCTTATAACCATCACAAAAGGCCATTGAGCTCCGGTGATGAGTTTTTGCGCACAATTCTTGCCTGGGTTATGATTGTACGGTCTAATGTTCTTCATTCATTTAATTCTGCAACTTCTAGGTCTTTTCTCTTATTTCCATTTTGTCGAGCATCACCTCTGCTCCTCTAAACCTCATCTCTTATTCTAAACCAAAGTTTCACTACTATACTTCGCTGACTCTCCTACTATGTTCTTCTCTCAATTTTTCTCAGCAAAGGCAATTAAATGCCAAATGTGTGCAAGGTGACTGTTGTTGTGTTCCCGTGTTTTGAGTTGAGTTTTCGAATGGCCTAGCTAGCCTGTCATATAATTATAATGTCTTTACCTCCTCTCTTCTCACATTCTCTCTGAAATCCATCAATGTCTTGGTGATTTTAAGGTTCGCCCACGGCCAATTGCTTCCAATCTAATTCTCATGAAAAGATTGATGAATGTTCTACCAACTTTCTAGTCCAGACTACCTCGAGCAGTTAGTGTGCAGCTTCCTAAAACGGTTCTCTAGGATAGTTCTTGAGATCGAACCAACATTCTAGAGCCTTTTCTTAATTTACAATTCCCTTTTATTTGTACTGTCAAATTCTTTCCATCTCTGGGTTCTCCGATTATTCTTATTCTCTGTTTTCTGTTCTAGTTCAAAATCAAGTCTTCCGTAGGAAACCCCCACCTACGGCGGAACAGAGCGTTTCTTTGGACTTCGGTGCTGCTAACAGGTCAGACTTGCGGTCTTACTTCTTTGATTTCCCATTGGACTATCACTACAGCTTCCGTGGAAAGAGTCCTCCTTCGAAGTATGCAAATGCGCGAGCTAATCTTTCTGGCATGGAACGCTCGTGCGTCCCATGATCATTTGACGCTTACAGACTAAACTAGATAATCTTGTTGTTTAATTCTCTTGTTCTCGTACTAATAGCCACAAGGGACGCTGCTTTAGGAATTCCTGTCATCTTCAAATCCAGAAGCTCTTGCAACTTATATTTCATCCATAATGAATCGTGGCTAAAATTATATTCTTCCATGAACACTAACAAAAATTTCTTTCTCAGTGGCAAAAGCATGCACATAATCTTCTGACTTCCTACTTCCTCATGTCCTTGTCTGCACATTTTTCAAAAATGTTAAATCTTAACTTTTGTTTCTTCCTCTTGCCCTTCTTTATTAATTTCCGTCAACACAACTGCATTTTAACCTTCTACTAAATTGAACTCTGTGGCTCAAACCTTGGGCTTCTATTCAACCTTGGGACCGTATTTTAGTGCTACCTTCCTTTCTTCCTCCACCTCCCTTCCAATCATATTATGTTAAATTGTAATTTCTTCAAAAGGTGGTTATTTCTGTCTTTTTGCTAAGAGCTTGAACTTTCAAATAAGTCGTTGTAGCTTTGTTGGTAATTCCTCTTTGTAGTTATCAAAATTGTGCTTCATAGCTTGCATCCTGCCTTGTTAAATTATTCCGTCTCTGTCTTTCTTTTTGGCCTTCTTCTTCTGGAAATGGGCTCCTGCACAAAAAAATGGAACCAATCTCAACCCGCCAACTATCGTCAATTTCTGAACTTCTGGTCTTTCATACATTTTCGCCATATTCCTAGCAGCCCCTCCTTGAATAGGGCTTTTCGCAGTGAGTGGTGGTGACAACTGTAAAAAGAAAAAAATACCAAGATTTTGGAAACACCTCATTCTTCTACTTATCTTGATCGCCAATACGGCTTTCCGTAAGAAGCGCTCTACTGACGATCTTCTTTCTAGTATTTCTGTTTCTTGGTCTCTTTCCTTCAGTTTTTTGGTGAATGCCACCGGCCAATCGTTTTGTTATCTATAAACTATAAATACTGGTGTTACTCAGTGTTTCTGTTCAATCCTAAACTCTTTCTACTTTTTATGATCAACCTCTCCCAATTCGTTTGTCATATCAACTCTCTTTTCCTGACGATCTAACCCTTCATAACTCACTTCATTTTGAAAGGACGTCCTTTTCAACAATAATTAGCTCATGCTAGAAGGCTATCCTTGGATCAACTATCTGAATCTTCTTCCGAAATTTTTTTGGGCAGTTGAAACAACAAGGTTCTGTTTTTAATTACTTCTAAAACTCCAGTTTCCTCCATCTTTACACTCCACAATAATCGTAAACACAGCTATAAAATACGCACAGCTAAATCCTTCGTCTTCCTTAATATTCTGGTGTTATTTTTCTGTGACGCTTAACTGGAAGGTTCAGTATTATCTTCTCTTTCTAAAAAAGCTTCTAAAGGTTGGGTTGTTCTAAGGCGTCATTCAGAATTTCTCACACAACTCAGTTGGTTTTGAGTTTTATAGGGGTGTTGCTCCCCTGTATGGAGTACGCAGAAAGAAATCTAAAATTCTTAAATTTCCACTCTCTGAGTTTTAACGAGTCCCATAAATGGGTGACGTTCAACTTGGGCGCGTTCTTATATTAGCGCTCTTAGTTCAGAAAAAGCAGAAGTTAAACCTTATGAATGAGTTTGGAAGCCAGGTGGAGAAGGAAGGAATAGCTCCGGAAATATCTAAAGTGGAATTGGAAGCAAAAGTATGAGAGAACTGTTAAGATTTTAGCAGAAGATAAAGAGATCTTTAATACACCTCAGGAGAAACTAGAGTAAGAGGATGAGAAGAGGACAACAAGAAATTTTATTTTCATTTTTAGTATAAATGTCAAGAGCATGAGGGAAATGAACCAAAAAAAAAAAATCCTTTGTCATTTTCTTACGGCGAACAGAGTTCTTATTATTAAGAAGGATAAATTTAGCACGATTTCGGGATTATAAATAAGAAAAATCAACTTTCTGTAGTTTGAAGAGCGACATGATCCTGAAGGCAGATAAACCTATGGTAATAGCATGAGAACGAGCAGAGTTAACCTACAATAGGTTTTTCTAAACTTTAAGTTAAAGGGAAAGAAAACGGAATGT